>CM056050.1:247385716-247513901 GCA_029574335.1 Rana kukunoris
AGAGGCCGTAGCTTTATGTGGCCGCTAGGGGGCGCGAGCGCCGCCGGGGGCCCGCGAGCGCGCCCCCGCTCGTCCCCATACAATGTATGAACAGAAGATTAGTGATTTGCCCTCGTGAGTCCACCCCCCATACAGTTAGAACACACCCAGGAACACACTTAACCCCTTCCCTGCCCCCTAGTGTTAACCCCTTCACTGCCAATGGCATTTTTATAGTAATCCAATGCATTTTTATAGCATTGATCACTATAAAAATGCCAATGGTCCCAAAAATTTGTCAAAATTGTCAGATGTATCCGCCATAATGTCTTGGTACTGAAAAAAACTGCTGATCGCCGCCATTACTAGTAAAAAAAAAATATTAATAAAAATGCCATAAAACTACCCCCTTTTTTGTAAACGCTATAAATTTTGCGCAAACCAATCAATAAACGCTAATTGCGATTTTTTTTTTTACAAAAAATATGTAGAAGAATACGTATCGGCCTAAACTGAGAAAAAAAAAATTATATATTTTTTGGGGATATTTATTATAGCAAAATGTAAAAAATATTGCATTTTTTTCAAAATAGTCGCTCTATTTTTGTTTATAGCGCAAAAAATAAAAACCACAGAGATGATCAAATACCACCAAAAGAAAGCTCTATTTGTGGGAAAAAAAAGGACGCCAATTTGGGAGCCACGTCTCACTACCGCGCAATTGTCAGTTAAAGCGACGCAGTGCCGAATCACAAAAAGTGCTCTGGTCATTGGGCAGCAATATGGTCCGGGGGTTAAGTGTTTAAAGAATGCAATACCTGCTCGGATTGGCAGAGGCTGTGACATCATCAGCCTGCGCTGCTCTGACTCACTGTATGTATCCTGCTCTAATTGGCAGAGGTTGTTACTCCAATCCAAACAGGCTCTGTATTCAATAATAAATTACATCACTCACCGGGATTGTTTCAGCGGTGTATACTGTATGTATGCAGTAATACCAAGCATCCGGTGGACTGGCATCCATCGCTTTATACCCGGCGTAAAAGATGACCCCCGCTTTTTGGCTGTTTTAGTTAAGTGTTAAAGGTCATTTTTTACACCGGAAAATACAGTATGTCTTTTCATGTGACAATACTAAAGAAATTTAGTGAATATATAGCTTGTATAACAGAGTAAATTTGCTGTACCCTCAAAATAACTCAACACACAGCTTTTAATGTCTGGCAACAAAAGTGATTACCCCCCTAAGTGAAAATGTCCACATTGGGCCCAATTACCCATTTTTCCTCCCAGGTGTCATGTGACTCATTAGTGTTACAAGGCCTCAAGTGTGAATGGGGAGCAGGTGCATTAAATTTGGTGTTATTGCTCTCACTCTCACGCTCTCATACTGGCACATTATGGCAAAGAACTCTCTATGAATTTGAAAAAAAGAAATGTTGCTCTACATAAAGATGGCCTAGGCCAGTGATGGCAAACCTTGGCACGCCAGATGTTTTGTAACTACATTTCCCATGATGCTCAACTACACTGAAGAGTGCATGAGCATCATGGGATAAGTCGTTCCAAAACATCTGGGGTGCTATGGTTCGCCATCAATGTCCTAGGCTATAAGAAGATCGCCAAGACCCTGAAAATGAGCTGCAGCATGGTAGCCAAGACTATACAGCAGTTTAGAAGGAAAAATTGAAACTAGCAAAATATCACACGCAAGGATTTGTAAAAATGTATTGAAGTTTTTATTTGGATAAAGTTAAAATCATTGTATACAAACACATATTAAAACACATTATAATGTTGACCCCAAAGATTATAATAATACCTCCAAGATATGTAGATAATAAGAGCAACCAATAGCAGCATCCAATAATACCTCCAAGATATGTAGATAATAAGAGCAACCAATAGCAGCATCCAATGGATATAACACACAGAAAATTTGCTCTACATTTTGCGCGCATAGATGCGTTTCTTCAGAAGATTGCAAATATAGTAAGCAACGCAGCACAGAGACTGTATATAAATGCAGGTCAAACAAGTTGCCCCAAATATTTAAGAATAGGGTTAAATGGCTATTGCAGGCATGTATCCAACACTATATAAAGCTGGTAAGCAAAACAGCCAGGAAAATTTGTGTGGGAGCGCAAACTCTGTTAAATGGTAGTCTACCGTGATGATATAAACCAACAGGTGTGACTGTTTGTTAAGACAGTGAACAACAGTGTTTAGTAATCAAGAGGAGGGAGTCTATAGCTCAAATGGCCAATATCTCTTATAGGACAGAGCAAAAAGAGTGATGGAGGCGCAGAACTGTGTGTGCTCACCTAGGTGAATAGTGTGGCCTGACTATGCAGCAGTTTAACAGGAAAGGTTCCACTTAGTACAGGCCTCGACCAAAGAAGCTGCGTGCACATGCTCAGCGTCATATCCAGAGGTTGTCTTTGGGAAATAGACATATGAGTGCTGGGGGGGGCAGCCTGTCAGTGCTCAGACCATACGCTGCACACTGCATCAAATTGGTTTGCATGGCTGTCGTCCCAGAAGGAAGCCTCTTCTAAAGATGATGCACAAGAAAGCCCCCAAACAGTTTGCTGAAGACAAGCAGACTAAGGACAAGAAATACTGGAACCAGATGAAACCAAGATAAACCCATTTGGTTCAGATGGTGTCAAACAGGTGGGGAGTACAAAGACAAGTGTGTCTTGCTTACAGTCAAGCATGGTGGTAGGAGTGCCATAGTCTGGGGCTGCATGAGTGCTGCCGGCACTGGGGAGCTACAGTTAATTGAGGAAACCATGAATGCCAACATGTACTGTGGCATACTGAAGCAGAGCATGATTCCCTCCCTTCGGAAACTGGGTCGCAGAGCAGTATTCCAACATAACAAACCTAAACACTCCTCCAAGAAAATCACTGTCTTGCTAAAGAAGCTGAGGTTAAAGATGATTGACTTGCATATCTCCAGATCTATTAAGCATCTGTGGGGCATCCTCAAACGTAAGGTGGAGAAACGCAAGGTCTCCAACATTCACCAGCTCCGTGATGTCATGGAGGAGTGGAATTGGACTCCAGTGGCAACCTGTGAAACTCTGGTGAACTCCATGCCCAAGAGGGTTAAGGCAATGCTGGAAAATAATGGTGGTCACATATAGAGTTGAGCGGACACCTAGATGTTTGGGTTTGGTGGGTTCGGCCGAACTTCAGAAAAAAGTCCGGGTTCGGGACCCGAACTTGACCTGAACCCGAACCCTAACCCGAACCCCATTGAAGTCAATGGGGACCCACATTTTTGACTACTAAAATGTCTCTAAAAAACTAAGGGAAAGGGCTAGAGGGCTGCAAATGGCAGCAAATTGTTGGTAAGAGCATGGCAAGTACTCTGCAAGCAAATGTGGATAGGGAAATAACTTAAAATAACATAAAATACATAAAAAATAAAAAAAAATCTTGACAAGCAGGAACTTTCCCCAATGATGGGACACTATTCCTCCCACTGATACCAATGATGGGACACTATTCCTCACACTGATACCAATGATGGGACACTATTCCTCCCACTGATACCAATAATGGGGCACTATTTCTCCCACTGACACAAATGATGGGGCATGATTCCTCCCAATGATACCAATGATGGGACACTAATTCTCCCACTGATACCAATGATGGGACACTATTCCTCCCACTGATACCAATAATGGGGCACTATTTCTCCCACTGACACAAATGATGGGGCACTATTCTTCCCCAATGATGGGGCACTATTCCTCCCAATAATACCAATGCTGGGACACTATTCCTCCCACTGATACCAATGATGGGGCATTATTTCTCTCACTGACACAAATGATGGGACACTATTCCTCCCAATGATACCAATGATGGGGCACTATTTCTGACACCAATGATGGGGCACTTCTGCTTCCACTGACACAAATGATGGGACACTATTCCTCCCACTGATACCAATGATGGGACACTATTCCTCCCACTGACACCAATGATGGGGCACTATTTCTCCCACTGACACCAATGATGGGGAACTATTTCTCCCACTGACACAAATGATGTGGCACTATTCCTCCAAATGATACCAATGCTGGGGCACTATTTCTCCCACTGACACAAATGATGGGACACTATTCCACCCACTGATACCAATGATAGGACACTATTCCTCCCACTGATACCCATGATGGGGCACTATTTTTCCCACTGACACAAATGATGGGACACTATTCCTGCCAATGATACCAATGATGGGACACTATTCTGGTGCAATTAGATTTGTGAATTAGGACTGACTAAATCAGGAACCTTTCCCTACAGTAGCTACTGCAGAGTAGGGATGAGCCGAACACCCCCACGTTCGGTTCGCACCAGAACCGTCGAACAGACCGCGCAAACATTTAGAACCCCATGGGACTCAAACGTTTGAATTAAAAAATGCTAATTTTAAAGACCAATATTCAAGTTATTGTTGGAAAACGTCTTTGAGAACACGGGTCTTGCCCAAGGGAATATGTATCAATGGAAAAAAGTTAAAAAAATGACAGTTTTTAAAACTTTTTTTTTCCATTGATACATGTTCCCTCGGGCAAGACCCGTGTTCTCAAAGACGTTTTCACAGGCAAACTATAGACACCCAGCAGGTACAATATTTAACCACTTCCAGACCGCCTTACGACTTTATACGGCGGCACTTTAAAGATTGATATCTCGGTAACGGCAGCAGCTGCTGCCACAACCGAGATATCCATCTTTAGTGTGAGTGGTCCTGTAAAAGATAACGACGGTCTCTGCAGCAGATTCGCCGCATGATCACCGTTATCGGCGGCAGGAGAGGCCCCCCCTCCGGCCGCTCTCCCGCGCCCTCCGCCACTTACCGGAGCCGTCGGGAGAGGCGGAGGCGATCGGGTCTGCTCGTCTGCTGTGTGGGGATGCGAGTAAGGGAAATATGTCCCTCATCCATCCCCATAGCTCTGCTGGGCGGAAGTGATGTCAAAAACGTCAGTCCCGCCCAGCGTCTTTAAGAAACATTTTTTTTTTTGTCATTTGAAATAATGACAGTTTCAATTCTTTCTTTTTTTTTGCATTTTAGTCTAAATATGACATCTGAGGTCTTTTTGACCCCAGATCTCATATGTAAGAGGACCTGTCATGAAACAAAAAACGACGTTTTGAAAAACGACACAAAAAATTCAAGCATGTTGGAATTTTTTTTTGGTCGTTTTTTTTAAGACAAAAAACAACGTTTTGCCCACACACGAGCAGGGACAGGGAAGATGTTTACAATTGATGGGAAGATGGATGGAGCCAAATACAGGACCATTCTGGAAGAAAACCTGATGGAGTCTGAAAAAGACCTGAGACTGGGACAGAGATTTGTCTTCCAACAAGACAATGATCCAAAACAAAAAGAAAAACCGACAATGGAATGGTTCACAAATAAACATATCCAGGTGTTAGAATGGCAAAGTCAAAGTCTAGACCTGAATCCAATCGAGAATCTGTGGAAAGAACTGAAAACTGCTGTTCACAAACGCTCTCCATCCAACCTCACTGAGCTCGAGCTGTTTTGCAAGGAGGAATGGGCAAAAATGTCAGTCTCTCGAGGTGCAAAACTGATAGAGACATACCCCAAGTGACTTACAGCTGTAATCGCAGCAAAAGGTGGTGCTACAAAATATTAACTTAAGGGGGCTGAATAATTTTGCACGCCCAATTTTTCAGTTTTTTATTTGTTAAAAAAGTTTAAAATATCCTATAAATTTCGTTCCACTTCATGATTGTGTCCCACTTTTTGTTGATTCTTCACAAAAAAATACAGTTTTATATCTTTAGGTTTGAAGCCTGAAATGTGGCAAAAGGTCGCAAAGTTCAAGGGGGCCGAATACTTTCGCAAGGCACTGTATATATGTGAAAAAATGTATAAGTAAAAATGTTAAAAACTTCTTACTACACTCACAATCCTGTGTGTCTCCACGGACACAGGTGCATAAGCAAAATCATAAAGCTGAATCGCCTGTGGCTGAGGCTCCAAGCCACAAGCACAATGTCATGGATATGCAGCAATGTCTGGCAGCTTACTTTCCTCTCCATGTGTTCACCTTAGAGGCCAGACACTCTCACCTGGTTGATTTTATCCTCTCTCCTCCCTGTATGGCTCCATCCCAGGCCATATCAAGAGCTCTATATTAACCAGTGAACTGCAGGTCTGCCTTACTGATCAACATTGTTTGTTAAGCATTGTGTTCCTGCTTGCCGTGTACCGATCTTGGCTTGTCCCCGACTATTCCTGTTTGCTTGTGACCCTGACCTTTGGCCTGTCTTTTGCTTATCCTTGTCTACTTGTCGCCCTGACCTTGGCTTACCCCTCACTATCTCTTGTCTCATGAGTGGCTGCATCCCCTCTCTACTCTATGCCCTACGGACCGCAACCTCGATTCAGTTGCAGCTTAGGCCATCCTCACCACTAGAGGCCCTGGTGAATACCTGCTGAATCCTTAGACTCCGCGCCCTGGGGAATCTTGGGCTCAAGCTTCCTGTGGAATCCCTGTTTGTGCTTCAGTGGACCTGCCTTCCATATCCACTCTGTGTTCCATCCGCAGCAGTCTGCCATAGGGTTCACTACCTGCACTCCTGACTCCAACTGGCTGCATCTGTCATCTGGCCACAGGTAACCTGACACACAATCTCTGTGTGCATTGTGATCACATCCTTACCCCGCCCTATGTGTTTTGTCATTCTACGTCCTTCAAGAGCAGAAGGGCGTTAAATGATAAAACACGTAGGGAGAGGCTAGGACATAACTTAACCGTGACGCTTGGAGCTTTGTCAGCAGGTGATTCGGCTTCATGATTTTGCCTATACACTTGTGTCAGTGGAGATGCACAGGAATGAGTGTACTAACTGTATTTAAAAAATAGAGGTTTTAAATGTTTTTAAGTTATGGGAGCTCACTTCTTCCCTCTTCTTCCTTAATGTGATCTGTGGAATATATGTAATTCCATTGGGTGGTGCCTTTTGAGTGGAAGAGCTATCAAGCTGCAGGCTGTCTCTCCCAGAGTGTTATGCACATTAGCTGGTTTATAATTTTACCAATATCAAGCTCTGATGTGTTCATTTGGTACTTGTGGTGGAGAGCACTGGGTGTTTGGTGTACACCAGAAGGAATTTGTGAAGCATTCACTCAAGTTTTTCATAATTTCACAGTTAATGTTACTTGGGACTTGTATTGGACAGCTGAACTCCGAGAGGCCTGTGGGATAAGGAATGGTTGAGTCAATGTTGCTGGTGAGGGGGTGGCGAGGTATCTGCAGAATTTCATGTGTTTCCTGTACTGGCCCATTCACCAGCCAGACCTCAAAGTGTAGAATACTCTTCAGAGTCTCAGAGAAACTCTTATGCCACGTACACACGATTGGTTCGGACCGTTTTCATCAGACGAACGACCGTGTGTGGGCTTCATCGTTTTTTTCCCATTAGTGAAAAAACGTAGAACCTGTTTTAAAATTATCTGATGGTTGAAAAAACAAGTCCATCGGTTAAAAATCCACGCATGCTCAGAATTAAGTCGACGCATGCTCGGAAGCATTGAATTTAATTTTTCTCTGCACGTCGTTGTGTTTTACGTCACCGCGTTCTGACACAAATGGATTTTTAACTGATGGTGTGTAGTCAAGACTGATGAAAGTCAGCTTCATCAGATATCTGAAAAAAATCCATTGGTCCGTTTTCATCGATGAACCAATCGTGTGTACAGGGCATTAGGGAGCAATTCCAAAATGATCCCAGGTCAGGTTCGAGCAGGCTCAGGCACCCTCATAGCAAGCTGCTTGCTGTTGGGGCACTGAACAGGAGGGAGGGGCCAGGAGCACCGAAGAGGGACCTAAGAAGAGGGGGTGCAGGCTGAAAATATAATGACAGGGCAGGTAAGTATAACATGCTTGTTATTTTTAACAACAACAAAAAAAAAGACTTTACAATCACTTTTAGCTGGCCATACACTGTAAGATTTTTCTTGTTCAGCCCTTGGGGCTGAATGAGAGACATTTATTGTTCCCCCCATCCAGGCTACACAACTGGATGATGGAATCTATTTTATTTGACAGCCTGCACACACAGTTGTTGGAATACCTGAACAGTGGCTGAATTTGATTGAATTTATATTTCTATTTTAAATGTCTGTCTGCTTAGACTTTCAGAGGCTCAGTTCACATATACCCATGCGATCTGATTCCATCACCAATCTTGATGAATGTGCAGAATGCAGAATGTGAACAAAAACTGGCCATGGATGCTGGCAGATATCATTAACTAAATATGGTCAAACTGTAAACATGTTACCGGGTGGATAGGCAGAATCTGTCTTTTTGTGGTGGTAGCAATATTACTTTTAAATTACCGTATTTATCGGCGTAAAACACGCACAGGCGTATAACACGCACCCTAACTTTGGGAGGGTAGTTTCAGGAAAAAAACTTTCCAAAGCCCCCTGCGTATAACACGCAGGCACAGTTTACCTTCTATATTCAGAGTAAAAAGGTGAGTGTTATACGCCAATAAATACAGTAATTGACTTCTGGCTTTAGTAGCCAAAGGTTTGTGTGGGTAAAGTGGCAAAACCTAGTATTTTGGTTTGAGCATTTGATAAACTGCAAACAGCTTGGGTTCAAGTCAAACTCATGCTCAATCTGAACCCAAAGCTCACCGAGATAGCTCCTTCTTTGACAGAACAGAAAATGTGCTTTTACCAGTTGCAATAACATTTTTTTTAATGATTTTTAATTAATTCACAGATGTGTTCTTTGTATTTTTACAGTATATTTGCCTGGAAATCAGCTTTAAAACTAATAGGAACAAATACAGCAATTAATGACAGCTATCCAGCATCTTAACCCAACTGAAAGTTGCAAAAGAAACCTTAGAGCATATTGCAAGCAGAAATCTCACATTAAAACATCATATAAAATGATTTTAAAGGGTTTATTAATTCTGTTTTAAGAATATATTACTGATCACAAAATATTTGTTCCATACTGATAACAGTTTGATTTTCCACAGACCAATGTGAAGGTCTTTGTTTACACAATAAAGAATCATACATTTTATGGGAGGGTATTATGCACACCAATCAGTAGATTAAAAAAAAAAATCCACTAATTGCAAGTGATGCTTAATACAGCATTAGATCTAGAATCCTTTTGATCAAACCCACTGCATATGTAATAACCCACAACTCTCTAGGCAACTATACTTGCCTTTCTGTTCTCCATCTGTCAGTCACTAGGGGATATGTGAACTATTCCATATGTCAAGCTTGTCAATCAACACAAATTGTGGGAAATATCTGCTTACTGTACTGGATTTTATGCTAAGAAAATATTAAAGGAATAGTATGGTTTGGAAGATATTTATAGGAACATTAGGGTATTTAGAATAAGCCAGATGTTTTTAATCCAAGGGAAAAAATTGGAGTAGAGAGTAAAGTACTAATCATAGTACTTTAGCTACTTACTATAAAAAGATCAATTACAAACATAGCCTCTGATAAACTTGAAAAAGAAAGATCCCACTAGACACCAAGCAGTTAACAAATTACAATTGTTTTAATATAATTTTGTTGTGTAACTGACATTGAAGAGAAAATAAACTAGAATTACATAAAGTGTAGCTTTTACATTTTCTTTATGTGTAGGTCCCATATCAAGAAACCTTTCTGTGCCTTTGTGTAGCCAAACATTTATTTATATATTTATGGCTATTTTATATTCAACTTGAGTTACAGTATACGCAATTTGGACCTTCACTCACAAAATAGACTTTCCCTGACTGGATTGTTACCTCCTCCACAATTTTTTTTCACTGAACCCCCCGCCCCACTGCCTTGATTCTTACTTAGACAAGCATACCATTTTCCTTCTAAGTTATGCATGTTTCATTTTTCAGAAGGCTTCAGAGCCTCTACACTGCTTTGAAGGACAGAAATTGAGCTGAGGGAGTTGAGGAAAGTGGAAAGATAGCGCTGGATTGGCCACTTTTACTGGTCCTGTTATCTTATATTATTACTGTTAATGTAAATGATCTGGTTTCTGGGCAGGCAGCTTCTACACCCCAGAGGATCACCACAGTCTCCATGGCTTGTAGTGTGATGTACATAGGGTGGCAATTGAAGCGTCACACCTCTGCTATGAGGTCCAGATACAACTTTATTTCATTAAAGGTCAGAGGTACAATTCAAAAATTAGCCAACGCATTTCAGAGGACCAAATGCCCCCTTCGTCAGGGCTTGACTGACAACAAAGTGAACAAACCAAAGGTAAACAGGCCTAGACTACAGCTTTTTTGGCAGGTGCAACTGCTGACTAGGCCTGTAATTTGAATTCACACCAAACAAAATACCATTGTATGTCCAGCCTGCTTTTGGTTGGTTCACTTTGTTGGCAGTCAAGCCCTGATGAAGGGGGCACTTGAACCCTAGAAATGCTTTGGCTACCTTTTGAATTGTACCTCTGGAATAAAGTTGTGTCTGAACCTCTTAGCAGTTGTGTCATGCTTCAATTTCAAGGAATGGAAGGGTTGGTGGGTGTTCTGTTTTTTTTTAGGTTCAAGATCCATAGATTATTCTTTTGAACCTTTTAAATGGATCTACAGGACACCTTGACAACAGCTGCCTCAATTAGCTCCGAGCAAAGGCTTTCCTGCTATATGTTATCCGTAATCTGGCTTTTGGTAAGCCTTTATTTCATCTGGTGACATGGTGGTGGTGTTAAATTAGTCACAACCTAGGACATCAATATATTTACAATTTAAACATTTTTTATGTGCTGTTTTTTGGGCGTACTTCACTATGTGATTTTCAATTCTTTTTGGTTAACCATTGATGACACACCTGGAGCTACCCATAATCCTTATTCTGCTGTGATATCCTGCTGTGGACTCTTAAAGGCCCTGGCTGGGGTTTCAGCCGCAAGCTTGTTATGCTTGCCCTCTGGTAAGCCTCCATTTTTTATCACACTGATATCTTGGTGGTGGACTTATATATTTATTTCATATTGACTCTCAGGACTGTCTGTGAAGCATTTTTCAACACATCTTGGTCTAATATTTCCTAAAACCAAGCTTAATTGGCGTTTATTGTCATTTGTGTACACTGGACTGTTATCACACTCTTATTTTGTGCAAAGGCACTGTTTCATATATGGTTCCGATAATCACTTATTTATTTTTTTAATACATTTTTTATTTTTCGTTTAGCGCAACTTCAATTTTTTCTCATGCTTCAATTTCAACCCATTTAACATCACATAGAATTGAATCATCATCAGGGAACCAGCTGCCTGAACCCAGAAGAGACAATTGGCTACTGATAACATCAAAAATGAGGATGGTTGCACGGGACCCCATGCGCATTAAAGAGCAGCAGACCCAGCAAACCAAGTAAAAGGGAAAAGAAAACACAGGCAGTAAAATTGCTCTTTGAAGTGGAACTGAGTGGCTCTTTGAAGTGGAACTGAATTGAATGTTCCAAAACTCTATGCAAACCCTGTACACTGAGCTGTGCACTCACAGTTTAATAAACATTACTTCACCAATACCAAGATGAATAAACTCCCATGCATGTGCTGGAGTGATGTCATCTTGGCGTAGCCAATCAAAATGGCCGAGGTAGCCAGAAGTAGACCAGCTGAAGAAGACAGCGGTCAGTGTGGAGCTTCAGGAAACCACAACAGTGGAGTGAAGGTGAGTATCATTTTGCTTTAATATACAGTATTTTGGATAAAGCTCTGCTATAAAAAAAAAACACACACGCACCACACAGATGATGTAATTATTTTTCTACCCTTAAAATAGCCCAGGGTGATTTTTTATGCAAATATTGTACTAAATATGGGTGCCTGTAAAATTGTCTGTCATTTTACAACTTTTTACTTTTAATGTTTGACCGAAAGCTTAAAAGGGAATATCTCAAAATTATATAAATTCCTGATGAGGGCGGAGAAGCTGGGGATGCCCATGTATATTCAAAAATGGGAAAGAGAACTCAAAATCACTAGGGGGAAAACGACAGTAGAAAGAATAATCAATCTAACCCATTCTTCAGCAATAGATGTGAGAACGGCCGAGATGAATTTCAATTACTGGATGGTATGCCACCCCAGACAAAACCAGCAAATATAGAGAAGGGCAGTCGGCAGACTGCTGGAGAGGTTGTTCAACAAGGGGGTCAATGGCCCACCTTTGGTGGAATTGTCCTAAGATCAAAAGCTTTTGGAAAAAAATTCTATCATTAATCAAGGTCATAACTAAAAAAGAGATTGAAGAAGATCCGTGGGTAGTCCTTTTCCACGGGGGCGTGGATTCCATAAAAGAATATAAAAAAACCTTGACACCCCACCTCCTTAACGCAGCGAAACGGTTGATTCCCAAAAAATGGAGGGAAAAGAATAGCCCCCAGATCTGGGAGTGGATCGATTCGGTGGAGGAGGCCCACAGGAGGGAGGAGTTGAAACTTAGAGGGGAGGATGATAGTGAGGATATACGTGACAAGTGGGATTCATGGAAAGAATTTAAAAAAACCTGGAGTTTCGCAGAAAATTTAAGAGTGATATGAGCTAGCAGGGAGGGAACAGGACCAAATTTAGGGGGGACACCTGGGGGGGGGGGCGAGATTGTGGAATCACGAGATAGAGGGAGGTAAGGGGGTATTGGGAGGAAAATCCACATGTTATTCTTTGTCAATATGGAAAAAAAAAAAAACTATAGAAATACTAAGAAGTAAATGACAAGCCACAAGTGATGCGATGACTACAGTGGTAAGCGAAGGGCGGAAGGGTCCGTGAGCTTGTCTGACGGTTTGTACTCCGTGTCTAGTCTGATGTGGAAAAAAATACTGTAAATTACATTATCCTCATAATTAAAACAGACTCGGGTGTCTCTCGGGTGTCTCTATAAGGTGTACAAATATTTGTATTGGTTTAATTGGTGGGACATTGTTTAGATTGTTTTATGTTAAATACATCTTATTAATCTATATAAAGTACAGGATTTAGAGATAACATGTTAAAGTAGTTATTTTCAAGACAACTGTTGCCACATGTTTTGCTACTGTGTCTACAAAAGAAACAGGCAGAAGAAAAAGCTATTGTCTCTTGCTGCTGTTGGTCAAATCCTGTGCGGAGAGAGTAGGGGGCATGGCAGAGCCGCTCTGTATGTGCCTATGGATGCACGAAGCCTGGCTCGGGAGTACACCTGTAGGAGTGCCGCCTCAGCACACAGTTTGTTGATTGGGCACTGAGAGAAGTGGAGGACAGAGTTCCAGCAGTGGATCCGAGAAAATGAGGTAAGGGACCTCTCTGTGCAAAACCATTGCACAGAACAGATAAGTATAACTTTTTATTTTTATTTTAGAACCACTTTAACCACTTGTCATCTGCCCACCGTCAAATGACGGCGGGCAGACGACTCCATTGTTCTGACATCACGTCATATGACGTGATGTCCCTTTAAAGCCGCGGGCGGGCGCGCGCGCGTCGCCGGCGGCGCGCGCGCGCGCACCCGCTGCTCTGCGGGGATCCCGTGTGAGTGCCCGGCGGCAACGATCGCCGCCGGGCACACGCGATTGCTCAGTAACTGAGCTGGGACGTGCAGCTCTGTGTGTAAACACAGAGCTGCACGTCCCTGTCAGGGAGAGAGGAGAGCGGTTGTGTCCCTTGTACATAGGGACACAATCGGTCACCTCCCCCAGTCACCCCCCCCCCCTCCCCCCACAGTTAGAACACTCATAGGACACACATTTAACCCCTTCCCCGCCCCCTAGTGGTTAACCCCTTCACTGCCAGTCACATTTATACAGTAATCAATGCATATTTATAGCATTTTTCACTGTATAAATGTAAATGGTCCCAAAAATGTCAGAAAAGTGTCCGAAATGTCCGCCATAACGTCGCAGTCCCAATAAAAAAATCGCAGATCGCCGCCATTAATAGTAAAAAAAAAAAAAAAAAATGCCATAAACTATCCCCTATTTTGTAAACGCTATAAATTTTGTGCAAACCAATCGATAAACGCTTATTGCATTTTTTTTTTACCAAAAATATGTAGAAGAATACGTATCGGCCTAAACTGAGGGAAAAAATATTTTTTTTATATATTTTTGGGGTTATTTATTATAGCAAAAAGGAAAAAATATTGCATTTTTTTAAAAATTGACGCTCTATTTTTGTTTATAGCGCAAAAAATAAAAACCGCAGAGGTGATCAAATACCACCAAAAGAAATCTCTATTTGTGGGAAAAAAAGGACGCCAATTTTGTTTGGGAGCCACGTTGCACGACCGCGCAATTGTCAGTTAAAGCGACGCAGTGCCGGAAGCTTATATTTTGTCTGGGCAGGAAGGGGGTGTAGGTGCACAGTAGGCAAGTGGTTAAGATAGTGGAAATTCAAATATTATGGTAGCATGCCTGTCCATGGAAAGGGTCATTGACCCTGGTGGCCCTTTAAGCAATCCTCCACCATGTGTTTTACGGGAAACATTCACCATTCAGAAAATACAGTAGGTGATGCCATTCTGACCTGTATGAAATAGATGTTACACTATGATATCTTCTGAAGAGGTATCCCCTCTAAGCTGTTGTGTTCTGCCACTGTACATAACTCTGGTTCAGCCACATACTGAATATGTCATCCGATTCTAGTCTTTAGTAGAGATGCTGCGAACATAAAACGTGAATTTCTGCAAATGTTCGCGAACGGGTGAACCGGGCGAACCGCCATAGACTTCAATAGGCAGGCAAATTTTAAAAGCCACAGGGACTCTTTCTGGCCACAATAGTGATGGAAAAAGTTGTTTCAAGGAGACTAACACCTGGACTGTGGCATGCCAGGGGGGGATCCATGGCAAAACTCCCATGGAAAATTACGTAGTTGACGCAGAGTCGGGTTTTAATCCATAAAGGGCATAAATCGCTTATACATCCCTAAATTGTTTGGAATAACGTGCTTTAAAACATCAGGTATGATGTTGTATCGATCAGGTAGTGTAAGGGTTACGCCCACTTCACAGTGACAGACCAAACTCTGACAGATCAAACTCCCCGTTTAACACACCGCAAACAACCGCAAACAGTCCATTTGCACAACCACAAACTCCCCATTTGCACAAGGTTGGATACCAAGCTAGCCATGTCCTGTTCCTTGTCCTAACTGATGTCATTGAATGTCTCTTCCTCCACCCAGCCACGTACAACACAAAGGGTCCCTGAAAGGTGACAACAAGCCCCCTGGGTAGCCTGCTGTGGTTGGTCTTCCACCTCCTCAAAGCCAGATTCCTCCTCTGACTCCTCTTCTTCAGACTCCTCTCTCGCGTTGCCGCGAGTCTAGCAATCGACAAAGACAAGGCTGCTTCTGGTGGTGATGGTTGGTGACCACAACTTTTCCTCTTCAAGCTCATCTATGGCCTGATCCAGCACTCTTCGCAGGGCACGCTCCAGAAAAAATGCATATGGGATAAGGTCAATCATGTTGCTTTGGGTTTGACTGACCAGGTTTGTCACCTCCGCAAAAGAATGCATGAGCCTACAGCCATTGTGCATGAGCTTTCAGTAACGCGGCCGCAGAGTTTAATCTCTGTTTTGTCCCCTATTAGGGCCGGTGTATGGTCCTCTTACTTCCAATTTGGGGGACTGCGTGTACGGCTTGCAATGTACTGTGCCACCAGATATAAGTGGTGTGTTTGTTTAAGTAGTACTATTCCTATCAGTTTAATCCCTGTTATGTCTCCTATCAGGGGCCGGTCTATGTAATAGATTTTAGGAACCGGGAGATGGAAAAAGATGCTTGGTTGGTCCTTCTACTTCCAATTTGGGGCACTGAGTGTGCGCCGTGCGATGTACTGTGCCACCAGATATGAGTGGTGTGTTAAGTAGTACTTTTCCTATCAGTTTAATCCCTGTTACGTCCCCTATCAGGGGACATGTTGGAATAGATTTTAGACAACCGAAAAGAGTTGGCAATAGTTGACACACTCATGACATAAATTGTATTCCCCTATGCGTCAATCTTGGTGTAGTGATGACTGTGCTTGTGCCCACGTTTGGGAGATTGCAGGCGATGAGGGTTTTTTCAAAGCCTATGGTCATGCTGAGGTAGTTAAGTGACATTTAAGTCACCAAGAAAACAATAATTTTGCAGTGTGGGCCTTTTTTAGATTAGTTTAGTTGTACTATGCATGCAAGCTACTGTGACACCAGATATGAGTGGCACTGGTGACACTGGCAGAGGTTAGCAGAGTAGATGCTGTAGGCTTGACACACACGCTTGCAGACAACTAACTGCTATTCTATTACAGTCAAAATTGTTGTTGTTTTTGTAAATGTAATCTACTGTGACACCAGATACGAGTGGTGGCACTGGGCAAGTGGGCACAGTATACGCTGTGAGCCTGACACACATGCTGGCAGGCAACTGCAATTAGATTACAGAGGAAAATGCAAGGCATACTAGGCTGTACTAGCCCTAAAAAGGGCTTTTTGGGGTGCTGTCAGGATGCTGTCCTGACTGCAGAGATCAGATGAGTCTTTCAGGACTGGAGTGGACACTGAATACACTGGCCTAGCTATCGATTTCCCTATTAAATCAGCAGCAGCTACACTGTCCCTCCTCTCACTAAGACTGCAGTTTCCGAATTAATCTAAAATGGATGCTGTCCAGGAGGTGGGAGGCTCTGGGAGGAAGGGTATGCTGCTTATTGGCTGGAATGTGTCAGCTGTGAGTTACAGGGTCAAAGTTTGCTCAATGATGACGAATAGGGGGCAGACTAAACATTCGCTGCGGTGAACGCGAACAAGCTATGTTCGCTGGCGAATAGTTCTGGACATCTCTAGTCTTTAGTCCTTAGGAATGATGTGCTGGAACTGGAGAGAGTCTAAAGCAAGCAACAAAGCTGATAGGAGGACTGGATGATCAAAGTTATGAGAAATGGCTATACACACGTTATTCTTCCTGGAGAAGAGATGCTTAAGAGGAAAAATGATTGCAATATACAAATATCTAAATTGTGATTCTAAATAGGTAGAAAACGATTCAGTCTCAAGTTGCTAAAGAAGACACATGGCCACTCAACAAAGTTGGATGAGAAACGGTTAACTTTAAATTGAGTAGGTGGTTCTCTACTGTTAGGCGCAGTAAGGATGTGGAACTCCCCTGCACAAATGGTGATGTCGCTAATTACTTTTATATGGGCATCTAAATGAATGCACTATACAGGAGAATGGAAGATGGTAGAGACATAAATACGTATACATGTCTAACTTGATGGATTGATATCTTTATTCAACCTTAGCAACTATGTAACTATATTTCATAAAATATTCAGCTTTTCCAAAGAATGACCTTACCTGCTTCTAACTTTTAGGGTAGGCCAAACCATGTTGGCCTCAACCTTACCTGTCCTTGATCTTCCTTCATCCCACCTGGTGTCCCGGGTACTTGACTTCGGTCATGCCTATCTGACACATACTTGGTTTAACTATTAGATTAGCAGCTGACAATTTGACCAGAATGTATAGCAGCTGTGTTGTTCTCAGGTATAAACAAACACAGCTATATTATCATGTAAGTGACTGCAAAGGGCCTGACCCTTCCAACAGATAGTTTATTACTCTCTGAAGGTTATCTGGCATGTCCCTCACTCCAAACAGCATTAATGTGAATTTGAATAATCCAAATGGAGTGATGAAAACAGGTTTTTTTTCTGAGCCACAGGTACCCTACCTGTGTCTATGATTGTTAGATAACAGGTGGCTGTCAATGATTCAATCAAGTTATTAACCCTGGGCATGGGGTAGGCATCACAAGTGGTAATAGTATTCAGCTTTGTGTAGTTCATGTCCTTTTATTGGAAAATTGAAGTGTTAGTGGGGCTTAGGCATGGCAGGATTTCTGATTGGCCCCAATTTCAGTATCTCCTCAATCTCTTTTACTATGTCTTCAGCAAAATGTGGTAGGCAGATTGTTTGGAGGGTATTCCCCCATGTCTACCTTGTGGACTGCAAGGGTAATTTCCCCTGTTTTTTCCCTGGTTTTCCATTGAAATTGTCATAGTGTTCTGCAAGCGCTTCCAGCAGCTGAGTCTTCTGTGTAGGAGAGAGGTGTTGGTTTATCCATAGGTCAGTTCCCAACTCCTGAGTGTCACCTAACAAATCTAAGAGTTGGTCAGCTTCTTCCTCCTCTGGACGACTGCAAACTGGCATTACATATGTTGTTATTTTATGGCGTTTAAGGTTTGTTTTAAATGTGTTTCTGTTTTATACCTCCTTCTATAAAACGTACCACATAAATGACATAAATGACATAATTGAATTGCTTTGTGATTGGATATGGCCCCATCCCATGCTTCCACCTGTTTTTCCTAAAAGACTATAACATATGCCCTCTGACCCACATTCTCTGTTCACTTTTTGAGATTGTGGTTGTATCAGCATTTTTACTTGGCTTGAGCCTGTGTCATGTTCTCCTGTACCATCTAAAACAGTGTCTCCCTTTTTGTCCTAGAACCTCAGTATATGATCCATGACAGAGACCTTAGGACAAGCAAACAGTACGTGAGGCAAATGTAATTTCTAGTTACCTTCCTGTAACTCCATAAACATCTTCAGCATTTGTTTCAAATTTGTTTCAAGGCCCCATTCCAAAACTTTGCACAGAGAATATAGATAGGTTTGTTGGGACTTTTAAAGCACATATACACCAAGATTAGAACATTTTATAAATAAAAATTCATTAATTGGATCCTCCCAGTCCTACACCCCTCTCTATGATACTCCCAAATGATCCTATACATCCTTCCACAATTGATTGGGGTTCCATTATTGAATAGACAGGTTGGTACAGTGCATGATCAGTGCATGGGTTGTATCTTGTTCATTTAAGTCTGCAATATAATATTTAAATATTTGTGTATAATATGTTTTTTTTTCTTTGTTATTGGTTTGTAACATGTATTTTTTATTGTAGTGATCAGCTCATATACAGCGACTCCTGAAGAAGCCGTAAAAGGCGAAACATGTAAAGATAAATCAGATGCGCACTTGTTGTTTGTATATTCTACTGATCCAATATGTGAATGTTTCAACTTATGAATTTTTATTTATTACATTTTCTATTTTTCTAATCTTGGCGTATATGCGCTTTAAAAGTCTCAACAAACCTATCTATATTCTATGTATACATTAAGGATGTGGCGCCTTTAATCAAGTTTTTCAACAACCTAGCTCAACAACCTTTTTACTTCTCACAGAGGTTGTTTGTTGGTGTTAAGGACTAGATATTGTACAAGTCATTTGTATCTGACCTGATGTTCTTGCATTAGGTAACACTAACTGTAAACCATAAACACTGCAAGGTTCTGCAGGGAACCCAGTGTGATGGTAGAAGGCCACAAATAGAATACAACATACAGTATATACCTGATACAGTATATATGTAAAAGTGTATGTTTGTCACATGATTCTCATTAAAACAACCTCATTGTATTTATGATTTCTGGGAGCTGTGTCTCTCACCAGTGAAAGGAAGGAATATCTTTTGAGACATTCTACAGCTGACAATGTGAGGATTTTATTGGGCCAAGTATAAGTGGACATAACTTGGAGGCAACTCTGATATAAATCCCTAGGAGTCAATCTTAACATAAACCCTTATGCCCTGTACACACGATCGGTCAATCCGATGAGAACGGTCTGATGGATTTTTCCATCAGTTAACCGATGAGGCTGACTGATGGTCAGTTGTGCCTACACAGCATCGGTTAAAAAACCGATCGTGTCAGAACGCGGTGACATAAAACACAACGACATGCTGAAATAAATTAAGTTCAAGACTTGATTCTGAGCATGCGTGGATTTTTAATTTAAAACAAGTTTGATTTTTTTTAACCGATGAATAAATAACCGATGGCGCCCACACACGATCGGTTTGGTCTGATGAAAACGGTCCATAAGACCGTTCTCATCGGTTTGACCAATCGTGTGTACGCGGCCTTAGTGTTTAGCACATATGCCTTGCATTACTAGAGTCACTGATTCAAATCCCAACCATGACTCTCCCTTTATAGAGTATGCATGTTCTCCCTGTTTTTGCATGGGTTCCCTCCAAGTACTCCAGTTTTCTCTTAAACTCCAAAGACATGCTGAAAGGTCAAGGTTTTCTCTTCTCCGTACCAAGCAAGTTCTCTTAAACCAAACATGTTGGCAAAGGGCTCTCCTGGATGCAACTGGTCACAGGCTCAAATGTATCACATTGGTCTGTTTTCTCCCTTTTTTTCTATAATTAGTGTGCATGAATAATTCAAGTTTCCTTACACAGGTTGTTTTATGACAACACAAGTGAAGGGCTGCAGAAATTGAGCTTTCCCTGAACTGACACTTACAGAGTGGCATACTACACACACTATATATACATATAATTATATCTAAATAGATATAATTAGAATGTAAATACTCCAAAAATGCTGCTGTTTTTTCAGTGACCTTAGAATATACTATATATGAGAACTACTGAAATTGAAAAAATGCAATAGGCATCAACTAACTATTAGAACATAAATAAAAAACAAATAACCCATTACTTAGGAATCTTATGTTCATGTGTGTGCAATAGAGTTCCCCTTTGTTTCCACACTAGTGAAATTACATTTATTTTTAACATACATTTCGATGCAGCAAAATGCAAAAGTTTTGCTGCATCAAAATGGACAGTGTAAATGGAGTATGATTAGTCATGTATTATGATTTTGGCTTGATTTACCTGTTTTATCCTTCAGTTTACCTGCCTTTATGATGTGATTTTATAATTGTGATTTGCAGGTTATGTGAAATAAAGAGATTGATTTAATTAAGTCTGACACCCTGTTATTTCAAATATTTTTCATCTTCACTGTCATCATGGTTAATAATACACTGACATCTGCTATACTTCACAGTAAGCCTCTACAGGTCTGATCCATCAGATTCTGTTAAACTCAGCGGTATTCCTGCTTGTGATATTACTAAACATCGTATGGTAGGTGGCGCTGGTCTTCATCAAAAATTATTACCAGAACATTTGTGTGAAATGCTTAATAACTATTAGAGCTAGGGATGAGATTCTGGGTTGTTGCTGATAAGGGTTTAAGGCAAATTCTGTCTGTTCAAGATCTGTTATCCTGACACATTTGAGCACAGATTTACCTGTGGTGTCCCAGTACAGGTATTTGCTGTAGGCCCTGTCAGATTGAGACCCTCGGCTTGTGGGGCCTCCCCTGCAGGGACTCAGCTAGTCATGATGTGATTTATACTGTTATGGTTGATAATACATTTATTAGGTGCGTATAGCTTTAGGGGTTTTAGTCCGCCATTTTATGTTTAGTCAGAGTGTATGAGAGTCAGTAGGACTAAGTGCTAGACAAGACCTTATGGTGTTGTATTATACTTTAACTTGTAACAAACTTTAAATGTAAGTTCCAAGGGGAATACAGATAAGACTCTATGATCCACAGCTCTCAGCCAATGGGCTTCAGTCTCCCTCAGCTCTCAACCAATGGGCTTCAGTCTCCCTCAGCTCTCAACCAATGGGCTTCAGTCTTCCTCAGCTCTCAACCAATGGGCTTCAGTCTCCTCACGTCTATATAAGGGGTGGGAGTTCCTGTTTAGGAGAGTCTAGCGCTACACACAGTTTCTGGCAGGTCAGAGCAGATTTCAGTCAGAGCAGATTTCAGTCAGAGGAGAATCAGTGCAGGCCAGAGACCTCCCGTTCAGGAGAAAGTACAGCAAAACGCGGAGTACCCCTAAATACTATAGAATCAGTACTTCAGCGCAATTATCGGATCAATCCTTCATTCCGACGAAAAGCCTCAAGTCTACCGACACTTCAGTAAGTGCATCTATTCTTCAGCCTAGTCAAGCATAGGCCCAGTATTACTAATCCGGCCGCAAAAGCCGAAGATATATGATAAGCCAAGCCCAAGCATTATAAGCTGTGTGGTCCTCTAGAGACTGTCTGTGGAACCTTTGCGACACTTTGTGTGAACGCTGTGAAGATTTTGACATCTGTCTTCATGCCAGTAAAGCCTTCGTTATATTGACCCCTGTTGTGGACTGTGTTATTACCACCCTAGCTAGCGGGGATACGGAGGCCCCCGGAGCTGTAGTTTCCTGGGGTATACCAAGACTACAGTGGCGTCACGTGACAGAGAGGGTTAATACCATCCGACCCTCACTAAGGGTTAATACCACCAGACCCTGGGCTCCTAGCCCCAAGAACTAAGTAGCTAACCATTAAGCGTATGTGCGTGGCCGTGGGGCTCCCCCTCCCCGGTCATCACATCGTTTTCTGGCATCACGAACAGGATTCGGGTGTACGCCTTAGCCATTCAGCCACTAAAGCAAGTCCTTCCCCCCCCCCAGAATCCGAACTGCGTCATTGAAAGTAATTTACTCAGCGAGGCGCAAATACAAGTGGTGGGGAAGGTGAAGGAAAGACTGTTAGCTGCCATTGTTAAGTGGAGAAAGTCTGTACCTGAAGGGGTGAAATTGTTTCCAGCATTTCCCGCACGCGGGAGCTGTCGCAGCTCCGCCCAGTCAAGCCCCGGCGGCGACGCCTCTTCAGTGTGCAAGCCGGAACTAGAGAATCCACTCTGTGTTGCACGGAGGAAACATTTGCTGACCGGATAAAAAAAGGAAGTTGCCGGGCGCAGCCATAGCAGCGTGTCCGGCAATAGAAAATAATACCGGCATACAAAGACAGCGCACTCAACGACAGCGCACTCAACAACAGCGCACTCAAGGACAGTGCACTCAAAGACAGCGCACTCAAAGACAGCGCACTCAAAGACAGCGCACTCAAAGACAGCGCTCTTAAAGTTTCTTAAAGTGACAGTGCACTCAAACAAGGCTACAGCATGTCAGCCCCAAGATCACCAGATGCAGGTGATGTGTCAGATCCTCTTGCGGCTCCTGCATGAGCTACCCCTCCGGGATCACCTCCGGGCAGGTCACTGCCTGTGGCCTCACCTCCAGCAGAGCCGTCATCAGCTAGATCATCTCCTGGCTCAGAAGTCCGGGGGCTGCTGCCCTCCCCTCCTCCAGTACGACGTCATGACAGCGGGGCTCCCCCATTCTACCTGGGGAAGCCCGTGTTGCCTAACTACAGAGGGGATCCCTTTTCCCTCAAGGATTTCCAGGAGAGCTTCCAAAGCATTTTCTCTCTCTACTCTCTCCCCCCTAACCAACAGGTGCTGTTGCTCATGGGACAGTTGCAGGGACCTGCACGTGAGGAAGTCCGTACCTGGCCCACTTCTGAGAAGATTACAATGGGTCAGATCTTCGAGGGATTGCATCAGGTATTTGAGTCCCACTCACCCTTGGAGGTCCGCCTCAGGCTGTACGAGAGGCGACAAAAGCCGGGGGAAACACTAAGGGCATATGCAGTAGCCTTGCAGAATGCCCTGGAGGCAATCCAGAAACTGGACAACATCACCCCTGACCAGGGTAACAAATTATTGATGGATAGATTCATAGAAGGGGTCCAAAATAAATGGGACAAGGCGCAGTTAAAGATGTTAGCTGTACAGAAACCCAATATGTCTTTTTCTGCCTTTAAGTGCCTAGTCCTTCAAGTTATAGAGCAGGGGGCAGACCCTGAGGAGAATCCTGACCCCAAAGTGGAACCTATGGGTGTGGCGACATGCCCTGCACCACTGTTACCACCAGCCCCCGCACCCGTGGCTGACACCCAAGCCTCCACTACAATTACTGAGATTCAAGGGGTTAAACAAGATATTGCCCAGCTTACCCAGGTGGTAAATGAGTTGGCTAATCACACCACTCGGGCACTTAGAGAGCCTCCCGTGACTAATAGACCTACCCCTGCTCCTCCTCCCCGTTATAGCGGGCCTCGCTCAGGTCCTTCTAGTAGGCCTTACTGTGATTACTGTAACAAACCCGGTCATTGGAAGATGCAATGCTGGGCTTTAAACAGGCGTCCCCTGAGGTCGAGGACCGGCCCTCAGGAAAGCGAATCACAGGTCCAGCAGAGGAGCCAATATACTCAGGACAGTCCTTATACATTGCATCCTGCCCCTATGTAAATGTTACCATAGATGGTGTCCAACTGCAAGCCCTGATTGATACAGGCTCGCAGGTGTCTACCATCTCTAAGGGCCTATTCTATAAATACTGGAATGTCGATTCGTTGTGTGAACCAGATGATATGGATTTTAGTGTTATGGCAGGGGACGGGAAACCAATTCCCAGACATGGGTATTGGGAGCCCACTATTCAGCTGAGAGGTCACACACTTAGAGGGCAAGGGATAATTGTCACTAATGTCACAGTACCAGGGGCCACAGAGTTTATATTGGGGATGATTATAATGAGACATTGCTTCAGTGATATCTTAGATGCCTTGCATGCCTCTCTCCCCCACATGTCTCCCTCAGGCCAGAGGACTGCGCAACACCATCTCAAAATTCTGAGAGCAGAACAGAAGTTCGCAAACCGGAGAGGAGAAATCGGTAAAGTTTGGATCCAAGACATGAGGTCCGTGACCCTGCAGCCGAACACAGAGACAATTTTGTGGTGTCGGGCGCGCCCTGGTGTAAGGAATCAGGACTATCAGGCCTTACTGGAGCCTATACAATCTGAAGATTTTCCTTTGGTCCGAGCTGCAAGGAGCCTAGTGACGGTGGTGAATGGACGGGTCCCAGTTCGCCTAGTTAATTTGTCCGGCGTAGCCACCACCTTGCCAAAGTACACTCCAGTGGCCCAACTGGTTTTCTTGGATTCCAGTGACATACTCTCTTCACGGAAGGCGGTCCAACAGCTGAGTGCCCAAACCCTGTCAGGGACTACCGAAAACTCTCCAGAACCTTGGTGGCACCAGCTGCAAATAGGAGGATCTCTCACCCCACCAGAACAAGTCGAAGGGGTCATCGAGGTGGCGAAGAGGTACCAGAGTGCCTTCAGCAAACACCCAACCGATTTTGGAAAGACCTCCATGATTAAGCATCGAATCCTGACCGGCGACAAGCCCCCCATCAAGGAAAGGCATCGGCCCGTGGCACCAGGCATGTACCAAACCGTCAAGAAACTGTTAACCGACATGCAGAAGGCAGATGTAATACAAGAGAGCCAGAGTCCCTGGGCAGCACCCATGGTGTTAGTTAAGAAGAAGGATGGGACCATCAGTTTCTGTGTTGATTACAGGAAATTGAACGACATCACCCATAAAGACGCATACCCTCTCCCCCGGATTGAGGAGTCACTCACTGCGCTGGGTTCTGCGGCCTACTTCTCTACATTGGATTTGACCAGCGGATACTGGCAGGTGCCCATGGCCATCGAAGACAGGGAGAAAACAGCCTTTGTCACCCCCATGGGTCTTTTTGAATTTAAAAGTATGCCCTTTGGGCTGTGCAATGTCCCGGCTACCTTTCAACGGCTGATGGAGAGATGTCTGGGACACCTTAACTTCCAGAGTGTCCTACTCTACCTGGATGACGTGATTGTGTATTCCAAATCCTATCAGGAACATTTGACTCACCTGTCCGACGTCTTCCAAGTACTGATCCAGCATGGTCTGAAAGTTAAACCCTCCAAGTGCCACCTACTCAAGCAACAAGTACATTACCTGGGCCACGTCGTCAGTACCGAGGGGGTCCAACCTGATCCAGCTAAAGTCGAAGTTGTCAAGAATTGGCCTACCCCACGCACCGTTAAGGATATTCGGAGCTTCTCAGGATTTGCGGGATATTACCGCCGCTTTATTCCTCATTTTGCACAAATTGCCGAGCCATTGACCTCTCTCCTGCGAGGCACGGCCAAGGGGAACTATAATGGGAAGCTGCCTGTGGAATGGGCCAAAGAGCAAGATGTGGCCTTCCAAGCTCTAAAACATCTATTGACAGAGCCTCCCATCCTGGCCTATCCGGATTTTACTTAGCCTTTCCGACTGTATACTGATGCCAGTTTCGAAGGACTTGGTGCAGTGTTGTCCCAGACGCAGGGAAAACAAGAGAGGGTGATCGCTTACGCCAGCCGGAATCTGTGAGGAGCTGAGAAGAATGATTCTAACTACAGTTCCTTCAAGTTAGAACTCCTGGCCCTCGTGTGGGCAGTCACCGAAAAATTTAAGGACTATTTGTCAGCCACCTCCTTCACGGTCTACACCGATAACAACCCCCTGGCTCACCTGAACACCGCTAAACTAGATGCCCTTGAGCAAAGATGGGCCTCCAGACTGGCCAACTATGACTTCTCTATCAAGTATCGAAGTGGCAAGTCTAATATTAATGCGGATGTACTATCATGGCTCCGGGCGAAGATCCCCCAGTGGAGGACAGGTGGGAAGATGTGGAGATGCCTCCCTTCTATCAAAGATTTGTGAATCAGGATGTGGTCGTCACCCGCGATGGGAATGAATCTCTGTCTAAAGCAATCCAGGAAGACCTGTATACCTGGAGGACCCTACAGGAAGAAAGTCAGACTATGGGAGATCTGCAGGATCTGCAGGAGTATTTATTGACCAGGAGGTTACCTCCCCGGTTATGACGGGGTCAGAAGGACTACGAATTGAAGCGATTGTGGCGTCAGAGGAGAAGACTATTTGTGCACAAAGGAATGGTGTACAGGAACTTCTTGGACCCAGTGTCAGGTGAAAGGCTACATCAGATTCTGATCCCTCGGAGAGACGCCGCCATGGTATTGAATGCCTACCACGACCAGTCAGGACACTTTGGGGTCCATAAAACAGAAGCCACCATCCGACGCCGGTTCTACTGGATTGGAATGAGGAGCGACGTTGAAAAGTGGTGCAGTGAGTGTGCAGTCTGCAATATCACCAAGAATGGTCGCAAGAATGCGCGAGCACCTCTCCATTCCATCCAGAGCGAGAGGCCTAACCAATTGGTCGCCTTGGATCATGTCAAGCTGTCGCCTACCCGGTCCGGGTATTCATATGCTCTCACTATGGTGGATCACTATTCCAAGTGGGTAGTGGTTGTGCCAGTCAAAGACTTAACAGCCAAGACAACAGCCCAGATGTTCTACACCCATTGGGTACAGATACTTGGATGTCCGGAAACTGTCTTGTCCGACCGAGGTCCGGCCTTTGAGGCCCAACTGTTTCAAGAATTGTGCCAGTTCCATGCTTGTAAGAAACTCAGGACCACTGCTTATCACCCGCAAGGGAATGGACTCTGTGAGAGGATCAACCAGGTCTTTATCCACATGCTGAGAGCGGCCTCTGTATCCCGACCTGAAGAGTGGCCTCAACTAATGCCCGAATTGTTGGAAATCTACAACAATACCGTCCACTGTTCCACTGGTTATACTCCATTTTACCTCATGATGGGCCGAGACGGTCAACTGCCTAAAGACAGAGTCTTTAGACTTCAAGCACCTTTCAACCACTCACCCCAAGCCTCTTCAGAGTGGGTCTCTGAACATCAGAAAAGGATTCAGGAAGCCAGAGAGATAGTCAGCAAAAAGATGGGCGAGGCACACTATAGGCAGCAACAGGACTACAACCGCCATGCCTCCGCCCAGCCGTTGCAAGTTGGTGATAAAGTCTGGCTGAAGAAGCATCAGAGGACCCATAAGTTGGACTCCCTTTGGGAAACTGAACCATACACAGTGATTTCCATCCCTTATCCGGACTCTGATGTCTACTCAGTTCAAAAAAACGGATATGAACCGCAAGTTGTCCACCGAAACCGGATCAAACTGTGTCACAAATGGGACCTGCCTGGGTTGGTGCCTCCTTCTGCACCACCAAGTCTTTCCCCTCCAGTTCAGCCAGCACAAGTGCAGCCCACCAAGCCAGTTGAGCCTGAAAGACCACTCCTGATGTTCGAAGATGATCCTCTCTTCCCTTCTGATCAAAACGTCTTCTTTGGTTATGTGCCGGTCAGTTCCATTCCATCAACCTCAGTCTTGGCACCAGAAGCTCCAGAGTTTACTCCAGCCATCCGCCCACCTACTTCAATCCCATCAGAACTTTCTAGTGTGGGAGAAAGCTCCATAAGTCAAGAGCCATCACTTGCCCCCATTGTCCAAGATGAAGGCGCAGCTGTCAGTCTAGAAGAAGCAAGTGTTCAAGGAGAAAACACTGCTCCAGGAAGCTCGGAAATGGTGTTGCGTAGATCCACCAGATCTAATTTCGGACATCCCCCAGCAAGATATAGGGATTAATCTAATAATTATACATGCAATATATGTAGATAGACCACATACACTTCAGTTAGTATACATATCAAGTATACGTCATTATTAACTCACTGTAGAGGTATCTAATATGTCACTAGCTACCTATTTACCCTATTTAGTGCATAGGAACATACCTGTCCAGTAAGTCTCCTATCCCTCACTTAAGCACTACAAAAAGAAAAGGGTATCCTCTAAAAAAAAATTGTGTCTAATTGTGTACTTCAGGCATAGAATAAAAATGTCTAGCAAATATTAAAGTGTGTTCTGGGGAGAAGAGCTAATAGCCTAAGGGCCCCAGTAGCCTAGGCATTGGGTAGAAAGCCTCCGGCAGCCCAATCCAAAACCGGGTCAGTCTTAAAAGTGTGTTCTAGGGAGAAGAGCTAATAGCCTAAGGGCCCCAGTAGCCAAGGCATTGGGTAGAAAGCCTCTGGCAGCCCAATCCAAAACCTGGTCAGTCTTAAAAGTGTGTTTCCTGTACATAAAATGTGATACTATAGTGTACGGTAAAGTAATATAAGCTTATATAAAATTGTCTAGATAAATATGAAAAAGGTGTAGAGTGTATCACATGCATAGTCTAATAATAGAGAGTGCGTAGAAAAGCTTTATCAATGTATATATGTGTATACCGGTTTCATAGTCAAAGTGAAATCTAACAATAAAATTCTGTTGTAGTATGCCTAGAATAGTACAAATAGTGTCCATAGACGTAAATCCTGTTCAAAACTGAGTGGTAATGTTTAATAGGTCTATATTCTGTCTGGGACCCAGATAATCACTTACCCTGTACAAAATGATGATCTCACTTTATCTAAAAATCCTGTAAGGGACATTTATGTGTATAATGCCTCAGGACTTATCATATGATCCTGTTCATATATGTTTATTTTTCCCAAAGAAACTGGAATGGACACTGGTGTACAAGTGCCTCAGGACTTCTAGTGGCCCCAAGGTCACCTCGTTCCTCAATCCGTCAGTGCCTTAATCGTCGAGGACGACTTCTGTTTAGTGGTGGGGTTTGTGGTGTCCCAGTACAGGTATTTGCTGTAGGCCCTGTCAGATTGAGACCCTCGGCTTGTGGGGCCTCCCCTGCAGGGACTCAGCTAGTCATGATGTGATTTATACTGTTATGGTAGATAATACATTTATTAGGTGCGTATAGCTTTAAGAGTTTTAGTCCGCCATTTTATGTTTAGTCAGAGTGTATGAGAGTCAGTAGGATTAAGTGCTAGACAAGACCTTATGGTGTTGTATTATACTTTAACTTGTAACAAACTTTAAATGTAAGTTCCAAGGGGAATACAGATAAGACTCTATGATCCACAGCTCTCAGCCAATGGGCTTCAGTCTCCCTCAGCTCTCAACCAATGGGCTTCAGTCTCCCTCAGCTCTCAACCAATGGGCTTCAGTCTTCCTCAGCTCTCAACCAATGGGCTTCAGTCTCCTCACGTCTATATAAGGGGTGGGAGTTCCTGTTTAGGAGAGTCTAGCGCTACACACAGTTTCTGGCAGGTCAGAGCAGATTTCAGTCAGAGCAGATTTCAGTCAGAGGAGAATCAGTGCAGGCCAGAGACCTCCAGTTCAGGAGAAAGTACAGCAAATCGCGGAGTACCCCTAAATACTATAGAATCAGTACTTCAGCGCAATTATCGGATCAATCCTTCATTCCGATGAAAAGCCTCAAGTCTACCGACACTTCAGTAAGTGCATCTATTCTTCAGCCTAGTCAAGCATAGGCCCAGTATTACTAATCCGGCCGCAAAAGCCGAAGATATATGATAAGCCAAGCCCAAGCATTATCAGCTGTGTGGTCCTCTAGAGACTGTCTGTGGAACCTTTGCGACACTTTGTGCGAACGCTGTGAAGATTTTGACATCTGTCTTCATGCCAGTAAAGCCTTCGTTATATTGACCCCTGTTGTGGACTGTGTTATTACCACCCTAGCTAGCGGGGATACGGAGGCCCCCGGAGCTGTAGTTTCCTGGGGTATACCAAGACTACAGTGGCGTCACGTGACAGAGAGGGTTAATACCATCCGACCCTCACTAAGGGTTAATACCACCAGACCCTGGGCTCCTAGCCCCAAGAACTAAGTAGCTAACCATTAAGCGTATGTGCGTGGCCGTGGGGCTCCCCCTCCCCGGTCATCACAATAATGCACTGCATGGCTTTTGAACATTGACCAGCAGACACAGAAAGACCAAGGTGATCTTTTGGTTAACCACTTGCTGCCCTTCATATAGCAAAATGATGGTGGCAAAGTAGTTCTGTTATCCTGATCGAATGTCATATGACGTGATTAGGATAACTAGTCAGCGCGTGCCCATTGGGGCGTGCAACCTGGTGATCAGTGGTGCGACATGTCAATCTGATACGCCGCAACTCCAATCTAGGTAAAGAGTTTCTGACGGAGACTCTTTACCACGTGATCAGCCGTATCCAATCACGGCTGATCAAAGTGTAAACAAGCCATGTATCGGCTTTCCTCACTCGCGTCTGTTAGACGCGAGTAGAGGAGAGCCGATTGGCTGCACCTCTGACAGGGGGGGTCTGTGCTGATTGATTATCAGTGAAGTCCCCCTGAGGATGCCCATTCAAAGGCTACAGCATTGATCATCTGTTTAATTTTGAAAGGCCCAATGAACCTCGGACCCAACTTCCATGAGGGAATGTGTAACCTAAGAACGGTGGCTGACAACCAGACTTTCTCCCCGACTTCAAAAGCCGGGCACTCCTTGTGGTCCTCCTGAGCCTTCTGCATCATTTCCTGGAGTTTCCAAAAATTCAACTGAATGGAAGTTATGTGCTCCTGAGCGGCTGAAACAGATATCTCGGGAATGGAATTAGGAAGAAATGAAGGATGGAAGCCGAAGTTGGACCAAAGGGGAGTAAAAGGGAGTTTGGCTGGTGGTGGAATGGAGTTATTGTAAGCAAACTCTGCAGATGGTAGTAGAGAAGACCAGTCATCCTGGTAAACTGAGCAGAAACAACGGAGGTATTGTTCCAGAGTCTGATTCGTCCTCTCCGTCTGACCGCTGCTCTGCGGGTGGTAAGCAGATGAAAGCCAAACCTTGATCTCCAGAGATTTACAAAGTTCCTTCCAGAATCTGGACGTAAATTGTACGCCTCTGTCAGAGACAATGCTCTTGGGTACCCTATGGAGCCTGACTACTTCTTTAAAGAAAATTCTGGCTGTGTCTGTAGCAGACGGAGTGTCCACCATGGGCAATAAGTGTGCCATCTTGGAGAGATGGTCGATCACTACCAGAATCGTGTTTAAGCTCTCGGAAGGAGGCAGATCAACAATAAAGTCCATAGAGACTTCTGCCCATGGTCGTTCAGGAATGGGCAGTGGTTTAACCACTTGCCCACCGGGCCTGTTTTTCAGATTCGGTGTTTACGAGACTAAAACTGTTTTTTTTGCTAGAAAATTACTTAAACCCCCCAAACATTATATATTTTTTTTTCTAACACCCTAGAGAATAAAATGGCAGTCATTGCAATACTTTTTGTCACACCGCAGCGGTCTTACAAGCGCACTTTTTTTGAAAAAAAATCACTTTTTTGAATAAAAAAATAAGACAACAATAAATTTGGCCCAATTTTTTTATATATTGTGATAGATAATGTTACGCCGAGTAAAATGATACCCAACATGTCACGCTTAAAAATTGCGCCCGCTCGTGGCATGGCGTCAAACTTTTACCCTTAAAAATCTCGATAGGCGTCGTTTAAAAAATTCTACAGGTTGCATTTTTTGAGATACAGAGGAGGTCTAGGGCTAGAATTATTGCTCTCGCTCTAACGATCGCGGCGATACCTCACTTGTGTGGTTTGAACACCGTTTTCATATGCGGGCGCTACTCGCGTATGCGTTCGCTTTTGTGCGCGAGCTCGTCGGGATGGGGCGTTTTAAATTTTTTTTTTTTTGTTTTCTTATTTATTTTAAATTAGTTTATAATTTTATACACCGAAATAAATAAAAAATAAAAAATTATCACTTTTATTCCTATTACAAGGAATGTAAACATCCCTTGTAATATAAAAAAGCATGACAGGTCCTCTTAAATATGAGATCTGGGGTCAAAAAGACCTCAGATCTCATATTTAGGCTTAAATGCAAAAAAAGAAAAAAAAAATGTCATTTTTCAAATCTCAGAAAAAAAAAATGTTTCTTTAAGACGCTGGGCGGGACTGACGTTTTGACGTCACTTCCGCCCAGCAGAGCTATGGGGGACGGGTGGGGGCGATTTTTCCCTCACTCGTATCCCAACACAGCCAGCAAGAGGACCGATCGCCTCCGCCGCTACCGACGGCTCCGGTAAGCGGCGGAGGGCGCGGGAGAGCGGCGGGAGGGGGGGGGTCCTCTCCCGCCACCGATAACGGCGATCTCGCGGTGAATCCGCCGCAGAGACCGCCATTATCGTGTACAGCACTGCCCACGGAAAAGATGGATATCTCGGTTGTGGCAGCAGCTGCTGCCGTTACCGAGATATCCATCTTTAAAATCATGACGTATTTTTCCTATGACACCGTGGGCAAGTGGTTAAGTAACCCCCAACTTTTTGTGTCTGGTCCCTTGTTGCGCTGGCAATGGGTACATGCCGAGACATAGGCCTTGCAATCCTGCCTCCACCTTGGCCACCAGAAGGAGCGGGAGACCAGCTATTGCAGTTTTTCGAGCCCCAAAGTGACCTGCCAGCTTATGGTCATGAAAAGTGCTTAGGACCAGATGCCTGGTTTCTGAAGGAACGAAAATGTTGTCTCAGAACCAGAGTAACTCGTCACGCCTGGTCAGAACAGTGCCTGGATGCTGCCTCGAGGGAGGTTATCAGATCAGTCTGAGAGAGCAAAAGAAAATTTTGCGATGAGAGGATAGTACTAGGCTCCTATGCCAGGGGGGTTTCCGGAAACATACTGGAGAGAGCATCCGCCTTCCCATTCTTGGAGCCGGGTCTATAAGAGATGTGGAAGTTAAATCAGGTGAAGAAACGAGCTCAACGGATTGTCTGGGTCTCAACCGTTTTGGTAATCGTAGGTACTCCAGATTTTTGTAATCCATGAAAATCATGACGGGGTGAACTGCCCCTTCCAACGAATATATCTCCACTCCTCCAGCGCGAATTTAATCACTAATAGCTCTCTGTCACCGACATCATAATTCCTCTCCGGAGGATTCATTTTCAGAAGGCAAAAGGTACCGGGTGTAGCAGAGACTTCAGTTTTTGCCTTAGGTATAGGATAGCCCCAACGGCTGTCTTGGAGGCGTCTACCTCCAGTATGAAAGGTAACGCTGGATCTGGGTGTCACAGGACGGGTGCAAAGGTAAATGCTTATTTGAGTTTTAGGAAGGCTTCCTGGGCCTCTTGTGACCAAGAAAAGCAGTTGCCTTGATGTGTGAGTTTGGTGATGGGCGATACAATGGCAGAGAATCCGGTGATAAACCTTCTATAAAAGTTGCCAAACTTAATAAAACACTGTACCCCTTTCTTGTCTTCTGGAGCTGGCCATTCTTGAATAGCCTTGACCTTTTGTGGGTCCATAGCAACTCCACAGGTGGAGATGATAAAACCGAGAAATTGTACAGTGGTCTTCTCGAAGTCACATTTTTGCGGCCTTTAGGTACAATTTATGGTTCCTGAGTATAGTGAGAACTGTTTTGACATGTACCCGGTGTAGCTCAATGGAAGCGGAGAAGATGAGGATGTCATCCAGGTGTCCACTAAAAAGTCATCCAGGTGTTCACAAAAAATATCGTTGACTAGGTGTTGAAAGGTAGCTGGAGCGTTACAGAGACCAAAGGGCATCACAAGGTACTCAAAATGTCTAAACCTGGACCTAAAAGCGGTCTTCCACTCATCTCCCGCTCTGATCCGGATGAGGTTATAGGCACCCCGTAGGTCAAGTTTAGAAAAGATCTTAGCAGACCGGAAGCGTTGAAAAAGCTCAGGAATAAGGGTTAGCGGGTATCTGTTCTTAATGGTTATTTTGTTCAATTTACGGTAGTCTATACAGGGTCTTAGGGTTCCATCTTTTTTCTCCACGGTTTCTCAAGGTTCTTGTCAAAATAAGCCTTAAGGGCTTTTAGCTCAGTCTTTGACAAAGGAAAAATGCGGCCAAAGGGAATTTCAGAGCCTGGCAAAAGGTCAATAGGGCAGTCATAGGACCTGTGAGGAGGTAGGCGGTCAGTCTGTTGTTTGTCAAACACATCTCTGAACTCCAGGTAAACAGAAGGAACGTGCTGGAGATGCTCCAGTGAGGTGGTGATGGTAGAGCATGCAGTGGTAACCGGTGTGAGGCAGTGTTGGGTGCAGTATGATGAAGTGAAGTTGACCTCCTTGTTACCCCAGTCAATATGTGGTTGATGTGTCTGTAGCCAAGGGAGGCCAAAATAATGGGAAACATAGGAGAAGGAATTAAGTCCAACCGCAGGAGTTCTTGGTGTCCAGAGTCAGTGGTGGCAAGATTAGGTTGAGTCTCCTGCGTGACTAGTCCAGAGCGGGGGAGAGAGCCATCTGCCAAGCGTAGTAGATGATGGTCCTTAAGGTGGAGAGGGAAACGTAGCTTCAGAGCAAGGGCAGAGTCCAAGAAGCTAATGCAAGCACCCGAATCAATTATTGCCGGTAGGTGGATTACCACTTCCAGTAGCTGTAGGGAGATAAAGAGGACACGGTAAGTCTCTGGAGCACTGAAAACACGGCAGTTTGAAGTGAGTTTGGGTAGAAACTTACTGGGTCTCACTGGGCAGGTGCGAAGAAAATGGGCAGTGCCTCCACAGTAGAGACACGGGTTGGCTTGACGCCTGCGCTGTCTTTCTTAAGGGGTAATAGGAGAACAAACTAGGACGGGCTGCATAGGTTCCGGATCGGAAACAGGAATGGTGGAAGGAACTGGGAGATGCAGATGCGTTGGAGTTGACCTCGAAGGAATCCAGTTGGGGCGTATAGCCTGGAAACGTTCGAAACGTCGCTCCCGTACACGTCTGTCCAACTGAGTGGCAGACTGAATCAAGTCCTCTAGTGTGGCGAGAGTTTCAGTTCTCGCTAGCTCATCTTTAAGAGCTTCTGAAAGTCCCTATCGGAACTGATATTTCAAAGCCGCCTCATTCCAACCGGTATCGGCTGACCACTTCCGAAATTCGGCGGTGTAGTCTTCGACCGGTCTCCTTCCTTGATTTAGGTTATGGAGAATGGCCTCAGCCGTAGCTGTACACTGTGGGTTGTCATAGAGTTTTGCCATTTGTTCAAAGAAGGTGTCAAGGGAATCCAACACTGGGCTTCTTTGCTCCATCAGGCCATGAGCCCAAGCTTGCGGCTCCTCATAAAGAAGGGATATGACAAAGCCTACCTTTACGGCATTTGAAAAGAAAGTCCTGGGCTGAAGTGCAAGGTATAAAGCTTTGTATTTTCTGCGATTGCCTGCAAATCACTCGGGTGTGGGAACCCTGGGCTCAGGATGAGTCACTACTACAGCCGGGCTTGCAGGAGCCTGTGGAGCTGCAGCCCCAGTGGCGGATGCCACAGTTGGAGCAGAGGGTCCGGGTAATCCAGCAAGCTGCTGAAGGTCGATCTGAAGGTATCCTTCCTGCAATTTTTGCACAGCTTCCGTAAGTGCGGAGACCTGCTGGCAGAGGGTCTCGAAAGGTGAGCGTGCCCTGTCGGCCTCAGACATCTGGCTGGTAACAACTGTCAGAATAAGTACTCACCGAGGCAGAGATGCCGAGACTGGCTCACCTTTGCGACTCTGTGCACAGCGGGGAAGGGCACCGGTTACCAGCGGCAGACTGAGAGTTGATAGTTGATAGCAGATCAAGGTGGCGCTGGTCAGGAAGTAACAGTTACTGGCAGTGGGTCAGGTACTGGAAAAGTTCAGACAACTGAGAGCACATTCAAGCAGAGATTGTAAGCAGATCCAGGATGCAAGCCAGAAGTCAGGGGTTGGAGAAGGCAACAAAGTCCAAGGTACAACCCAGAGGTCAGGGGTGGGAGACAGCAGCAGATCCAGTGAGACAAGCCAGGGGTCAGGTGCAGGTGCAGGAGAAGGCACAGGGTAGTCAGGTCAAATCCGGGTCACAACGAGTTCAAGTACAGGTTCAGGAAACAAGCAAGAGCTGACAACAAATCAGCAACCAGTCATAAGACTGGGGCTGGCTTAACGCACGCCCCGCTCGCACACAGGCATGCGCGTGCCCCGTTTGTGCACGGGCATGCGCCGTAGCGCAACTCGGCTGTTCGAGCTGCTGATTCTTTGACAGGCACTCTGCAGTTTGAGAGTTATTCCAGGGTTATTATAAACCTCATAAATGTAATGAAAAGATTTAAAGTAGGAATAAACTCCCAGCTCTGACTTTTGCCTATAGGTAAGCCTATTACCTATACGTACTGTAAGAATCTCCTAAACATGCACCAGCGCATGCGTTCTGAAGGAACGGCCAACCATTCCTTCAGAGTCCTGTGCCATAAACTGTGGCTCCCGCACACATGGGGGGGTGACTTTATCGTGGCTTCGGCCAGTCACACAGCAGGAGTCAATGGACCCAGAGAGAAGACCAGGTGAAGATGGAATCGCCTGCAGCGGTGACAGCTCTGCACTGGAAGGCCTAATTTTCAGGTAAGTTTAACATAATGTGCTATTATGCGATGCATATTGGCATATTATGACATTACCTTTCAGGTTATAAAAGAAAAAAAAATGCCCAGCAGTTTGCTACCACTTTAAACTCTTTAAACAACATAGTAGCACAATGGGGCTGATTTACTAATGACTCTGCGCTGCGCCGGTACATGCCTTAATTAGTGCGCTGGATGAAGCCCTAATTAGGCGCATGAACCGGCGGCAGCAGCAGCGCGATGTGATTGATAACTAAAGCCGCCGCCGAACTCCCTGTATAAGTCTATGGGGGAAAATCTTAATAGTGAATTTTAAAGGCTAATCTGCAAGTTTTGTCCTAAAAAGTGTTTGGGGACCTCAGTCCTGCCCCAGGGGACATGTACCAATGCTTTTTTTATTTTTTAAAACGGCCGTTTTTTCGGGAGCAGTGATTTTAATAATGCTAAAAGTGCAATAATAAAAGTGTAATTTTCCTTTAAATTTCGTAGCATGGGGGTCTCTAATGTCAGCATGTGAAAAAGCGCATGTTTCCCGTGGTTAGAACTGTCTCTGCACAAAATGTCATTTTTCAAAGGAAAAAAGCCATTTAAAACTGACTCGCGGCTATAATGAATTGTCGGCTCCCGGCAATTGCAGGAGAATTCATTCATTAAAAAAAGGGAAAAAAAAGCGTGGGGGTCCCCCCAAATTCAATAACCAGACCCTTTAGGTCTGGTATGGATATTAAGGGGAACCCCGCCGTCAATTTTTTAAAAAAAATGACGTGGGGTTCCCCCCAAATATCCATAACCAGACCCTTCAGGTCTGGTGTGGAATTTAAGGGGAACTCCACTCCAAATTTAAAAAAAAATGGCGTGGAGTCCCCCCTAAAATCCACACCAGACCCCTTATCCGAGCACGTTGACCTGGCCGGCCGCAGAAAAGAGGGGGGGACAGAGCGCGGCCCCCCCCCTCTCCTGAACCGCACCAGGCCACATGCCCTCAACATTGGGAGGGTGTTTTGGGGTGCCCCCCAAAACACCTTGTCCCCATGTTGATGAGGACAAGGGTCTCTTCCCCACAACCCTTGCCCGGTGGTTGTGGGGGTCTGCGGGCAGGAGGCTTATCGAAATCTGGAAGACCCCTTTAACAAAGGGGCCCCCCAGATCCCGGCCCCCCCCCTGTGTGAAAAGGTAATGGGGTACCTTGTACCTCTACCATTTCACGAGAAAAAAAATGTAAAGGGTTAAAAAAGACAAGAGCCGGTTTTTGACAAGTCCTTTATTATCTTCTTTCTTCTTTCCTTCGGGTTTCTTCTTCCTCCTCCTTCTTCTTCCTCTGCTTCTGTCTTGGGTCTTCTATTCCCGCATCTTGCCCGGCGTGTTCTTCCATCTTCTTCCGCTGTCCTTCTCGTCCGCATCTTCTTCTCCTTCTTCTTCTTCGCCGGAGGCGCCGCTTCCAATTGAAATCCCCGCTGTCTGCCGGACCACGCCCCCCCCTCTGACGCCACGGGCAAGCTCTTAGGAGTGTGCTGCAAGTGCGTCCGAGGGGGGCGTGGTCACATGTCAGAGGGCGGCCAATTCAATTTGAAGCTCGTGCGCGGCTTTTTCTTTGCCAGAGTCGCCGCTTCCAATTGAATTGCCCGCTTTCTGGAACATGTGACCACGCCCCCCTCTGACGCACTGGCACCACACGGGGACTTTCCTAAGAGCTTGCCCGTGGCGTCAGAGGGGGGGGCGTGGTCCGGCAGACAGCGGGGATTTCAATTGGAAGCGGCCGCTCCGGCGAAGAAGAAGAAGAAGGAGAAGATGCGGACGAGAAGGACAGCGGAAGAAGATGGAAGAACACGCCGGGCAAGATGCGGGAATAGAAGACCCAAGACAGAAGCAGAGGAAGAAGAAGGAGGAGGAAGAAGAAACCCGAAGGAAAGAAGAAAGAAGATAATAAAGGACTTGTCAAAAACCGGCTCTTGTCTTTTTTTACACTGACACTTTTTTTTACTCGTGAAATGGTAGAGGTACAAGGTACCCCATTACCATTTCACACAGGGGGGGGGCCGGGATCTGGGGGGCCCCTTTGTTAAAGGGGTCTTCCAGATTTCGATAAGCCTCCTGCCCGCAGACCCCCACAACCACCGGGCAAGGGTTGTGGGGAAGAGACCCTTGTCCTCATCAACATGGGGACAAGGTGTTTTGGGGGGCACCCCAAAACACCCTCCCAATGTTGAGGGCATGTGGCCTGGTGCGGTTCAGGAGAGGGGGGGGGCCGCACTCTGTCCCCCCCTCTTTTCTGCGGCCGGCCAGGTCAACGTGCTCGGATAAGGGGTCTGGTGTGGATTTTAGGGGGGACTCCACGCCATTTTTTTTTTAAATTTGGAGTGGAGTTCCCCTTAAATTCCACACCAGACCTGAAGGGTCTGGTTATGGATATTTGGGGGGAACCCCACGTCATTTTTTTAATAAATTGATGGCGGGGTTCCACTTAATATCCATATCAGACCTGAAGGGTCTGGTTATTGAATTTGGGGGGACCCCCACGTCATTTGAATAATTATTTTAAAATTCGTACCATGGGGGGGGGGGGGGGATGTCAGCAGGTGAATAAAGTGCACTTTTCCTGCGGTTAGAAATATGTCTTTGCACAAAATGACATTCTGAGAAAAAAAAAAAAAAAAAAAAAAAAAAGCCATTTAAAACTGACTCGCGGCTATAATGAATTGTCGGCTCCCGGCAATTGCAGGAGAATTCATTCATAAAAAAACGAAAACAAAAAGCGTGGGGGTCCCCCCAAATTCAATAACCAGACCCTTTAGGTCTGATATGGATATTAAGGGGAACCCCGCCGTCAATTTTTTAAAAAAAATGACGTGGGGTTCCCCCCAAATATCCATAACCAGACCCTTCAGGTCTGGTGTGGAATTTAAGGGGAACTCCACCCCAAATTTAAAAAAAAATGGCGTGGAGTCCCCCCTAAAATCCACACCAGACCCCTTATCCGAGCACGTTGACCTGGCCGGCCGCAGAAAGAGGGGGGGACAGAGCGCGGCCCCCCCCCTCTCCTGAACCGCACCAGGCCACATGCCCTCAACATTGGGAGGGTGTTTTGGGGTGCCCCCCAAAACACCTTGTCCCCATGTTGATGAGGACAAGGGTCTCTTCCCCACAACCCTTGCCCGGTGGTTGTGGGGGTCTGCGGGCAGGAGGCTTATCGAAATCTGGAAGACCCCTTTAACAAAGGGGCCCCCCAGATCCCGCCCCCCCCCCTGTGTGAAATGGTAATGGGGTACCTTGTACCTCTACCATTTCACCAGTAAAAAAAAAGTGTCAGTGTAAAAAAAGACAAGAGCCGGTTTTTGACAAGTCCTTTATTATCTTCTTTCTTCTTTCCTTCGGGTTTCTTCTTCCTCCTCCTTCTTCTTCCTCTGCTTCTGTCTTGGGTCTTCTATTCCCGCATCTTGCCCGGCGTGTTCTTCCATCTTCTTCCGCTGTCCTTCTCGTCCGCATCTTCTCCTTCTTCTTCTTTGCCGGAGGCGCCGCTTCCAATTGAAATCCCTGCTGTCTGCCGGACCACGCCCCCCCCTCTGACTCCACGGGCAAGCTCTTAGGAGTGTGCTGCCAGTGCGTCAGAGGGGGGCGTGGTCACATGTCAGAGGGCGGCCAATTCAATTTGAAGCTTGTGCGCGGCTTTTTCTTTGCCAGAGTCGCCGCTTCCAATTGAATTGCCCGCTTTCTGGAACATGTGACCACGCCCCCCTCTGACGCACTGGCACCACACGGGGACTTTTCTAAGAGCTTGCCCGTGGCGTCAGAGGGGGGGCGTGGTCCGGCAGACAGCGGGGATTTCAATTGGAAGCGGCCGCTCCGGCGAAGAAGAACAAGAAGGAGAAGATGCGGACGAGAAGGACAGCGGAAGAAGATGGAAGAACACGCCAGTCAAGATGCGGGAATAGAAGACCCAAGACAGAAGCAGAGGAAGAAGAAGGAGGAGGAAGAAGAAACCCGAAGGAAAGAAGAAAGAAGATAATAAAGGACTTGTCAAAAACCGGCTCTTGTCTTTTTTTACACTGACACTTTTTTTTTACTCGTGAAATGGTAGAGGTACAAGGTACCCCATTACCATTTCACACAGGGGGGGGGCCGGGATCTGGGGGGCCCCTTTGTTAAAGGGGTCTTCCAGATTTCGATAAGCCTCCTGCCCGCAGACCCCCACAACCACCGGGCAAGGGTTGTGGGGAAGAGACCCTTGTCCTCATCAACATGGGGACAAGGTGTTTTGGGGGGCACCCCAAAACACCCTCCCAATGTTGAGGGCATGTGGCCTGGTGCGGTTCAGGAGAGGGGGGGGGCCGCGCTCTGTCCCCCCCTCTTTTCTGCGGCCGGCCAGGTCAACGTGCTCGGATAAGGGGTCTGGTGTGGATTTTAGGGGGGACTCCACGCCATTTTTTTTTTTATTTGGAGTGGAGTTCCCCTTAAATTCCACACCAGACCTGAAGGGTCTGGTTATGGATATTTGGGGGGAACCCCACGTCATTTTTTTTTTTAAATTGATGGCGGGGTTCCCCTTAATATCCATACCAGACCTAAAGGGTCTGGTTATTGAATTTGGGGGGACCCCCACGCTTTTTTTTTTCCCTTTTTTTAATGAATGAATTCTCCTGCAATTGCCGGGAGCCGACAATTCATTATTGCCGCGAGTCAGTTTTAAATGGTTTTTTTTTTTTTTTTTTTTTTTTTTCAGAATGTCATTTTGTGCAAAGACATATTTCTAACCACATGAAAAGTGCGCTTTATTCACCTGCTGACCTCCCCCCCCCCCCCATGGTACGAATTTTAAATTAATTATTCAAATGACGTGGGGGTCCCCCCAAATTCAATAACCAGACCCTTTAGGTCTGATATGGATATTAAGGGGAACCCCGCCATCAATTTAAAAAAAAAATGACGTGGGGTTCCCCCCAAATATCCATAACCAGACCCTTCAGGTCTGGTGTGGAATTTAAGGGGAACTCCACCCCCAAAAAAAAAAAAATGGCGTGGAGTCCCCCCTAAAATCCACACCAGACCCCTTATCCGAGCACGTTGACCTGGCCGGCCGCAGAAAAGAGGGGGGGACAGAGCGCGGCCCCCCCCCTCTCCTGAACCGCACCAGGCCACATGCCCTCAACATTGGGAGGGTGTTTTGGGGTGCCCCCCAAAACACCTTGTCCCCATGTTGATGAGGACAAGGGTCTCTTCCCCACAACCCTTGCCCGGTGGTTGTGGGGGTCTGCGGGCAGGAGGCTTATCGAAATCTGGAAGACCCCTTTAACAAAGGGGCCCCCCAGATCCCGGCCCCCCCCCTATGTGAAATGGTAATGGGGTACCTTGTACCTCTACCATTTCACGAGAAAAAAAATGTAAAGGGTTAAAAAAGACAAGAGCCGGTTTTTGACAAGTCCTTTATTATCTTCTTTCTTCTTTTCTTCGGGTTTCTTCTTCCTCCATCTTCTTCTTCCTCTGCTTCTGTCTTGGGTCTTCTATTCCCGCATCTTGCCCGGCGTGTTCTTCCATCTTCTTCCGCTGTCCTTCTCGTCCGCATCTTCTCCTTCTTCTTCTTCTTCGCCGGAGCGGCCGCTTCCAATCGAAATCCCCGCTGTCTGCCGGACCACGCCCCCCCCCTCTGACGCCACGGGCAAGCTCTTAGGAAAGTCCCCGTGTGGTGCCAGTGCGTCAGAGGGGGGCGTGGTCACATGTTCCAGAAAGCGGGCAATTCAATTGGAAGCGGCGACTCTGGCAAAGAAAAAGCCGCGCACGAGCTTCAAATTGAATTGCCCGCCCTCTGACATGTGACCACGCCCCCCTCTGACGCACTGGCAGCACGCTCCTAAGAGCTTGCCCGAGGCGTCAGAGGGGGGGGGCGTGGTCCGGCAGACAGCGGGGATTTCAATTGGAAGCGGCGCCTCCGGCGAAGAAGAAGAAGGAGAAGAAGATGCGGACGAGAAGGACAGCGGAAGAAGATGGAAGAACACGCCGGGCAAGATGCGGGAATAGAAGACCCAAGACAGAAGCAGAGGAAGAAGAAGAAGAAGGAAGAAACCCGAAGAAAAGAAGAAAGAAGATAATAAAGGACTTGTCAAAAACCGGCTCTTGTCTTTTTTAACCCTTTACATTTTTTTTCTCGTGAAATGGTAGAGGTACAAGGTACCCCATTACCTTTTCACACAGGGGGGGGGCCGGGATCTGGGGGGCCCCTTTGTTAAAGGGGTCTTCCAGATTTCGATAAGCCTCCTGCCCGCAGACCCCCACAACCACCGGGCAAGGGTTGTGGGGAAGAGACCCTTGTCCTCATCAACATGGGGACAAGGTGTTTTGGGGGGCACCCCAAAACACCCTCCCAATGTTGAGGGCATGTGGCCTGGTGCGGTTCAGGAGAGGGGGGGGGCCGCACTCTGTCCCCCCCTCTTTTCTGCGGCCGGCCAGGTCAACGTGCTCGGATAAGGGGTCTGGTGTGGATTTTAGGGGGGACTCCACGCCATTTTTTTTTTAAATTTGGAGTGGAGTTCCCCTTAAATTCCACACCAGACCTGAAGGGTCTGGTTATGGATATTTGGGGGGAACCCCACGTCATTTTTTTTAAAAATTGATGGCGGGGTTCCCCTTAATATCCATACCAGACCTAAAGGGTCTGGTTATTGAATTTGGGGGGACCCCCACGCTTTTTTTTTGGTGTTTTTAATGAATGAATTCTCCTGCAAATTCCAAGAGCTGACAATTCATTATAGCCGCGAGTCAGTTTTAAATGGCTTTTTTCCTTCAGAATGTCATTTTTCACATGCTGACATTACACCCAGGGCCGCCATCAGGGGGGTACAGGCAGTACACCTGCAGGGCCGCCATTAGGGGGGTACAGGCATTACACCGCCCGGGGGTCCCCAGGGGCCCCCAGGGGCCCGGATGGGAACCACCCTAAAACAAAAAAAAATTTTTTTTTTTTTTTTTTTCTTTAAGGGCTCCGAAGGTCCCCAGGGGCCCGGAGGCCACTAAGGGCCCCAGATGGCAAGCCCTTTTTTTAAAATAAAATATATATATTTAAAAAAATATATATATTTTTTTAATATATTTTTTTTTTTTTTTTAAGGAAAGGGCCCAGAGGTCCCCAGGGCCCTGGAAGGCTACCCCCTTGTTTTTTTACTTTTTTTCGATAAATGTTATATTTAAAAAATATATATATATGTATTTTCTCTCTTTTGTATTTTTATTTGATAAAGAGCACAGAGGTCCCCAGGGCCCCGGATGGCTACCCCCCTTTTTTATATATATTTTTCTTTATTTCTTATTTCTGTCAAAATTTTTGTAAAGGGCCCCTCCGCTCCTCAATTTGTGGCACCACCCCCCCCCCCCCCGCTTCTCAATTTCATGCGGCAGCACCCCCCCCGGTTCTCTGCTCCAGGGGGCCCATGCCTGAAGCTGTGTAAGGGGCCCCAAAATTCATGATGGCGGCCCTGTACACCTGTAAGGGGCCCGGGGGTCCGGAGGTGCCCAGATGCCTGGAGGCCCCCCAGCGCCCCAGATGGTAACCCCCCTCTTTTTTTTTTTGTATATATATTTGTTAGTTGGTTTTTGTAGGATTTTTTATTAAAGGGCCAATTTTTGGAATTTAATATTTTTTAGCAGTCTGGAGGTCCCCAGGGCCCCGGGTGGCAACCCCCCAAATTTTTTTTATTAAAGGGCCAATGTTTTGGTTTAGGGGTCTGGAGGTCCCCAGTGGCCTGGTCCCCAGTGGCCCGGAGATCCCCAGGGCTCCAGATGACAACCCCCCACCTTTACAAAAAAATCAAAAAAAAAAACATATGATATATTTTTTGGTTATTTTTTAAACATATATATATATAATATAATTTTGAAAGCTCCCAGAGGGCCCCTTTTTGCTTCTAAAAATGTTATAAACATTTTCCCCAGGTTTGTTACTTTTTACTTTAATTTCTTTTTTAAAGTGTATTTTGTGCGTGAAGTCGAGAGAGAGGAGCTGGACTTGCAATCGCCATCCTTCTCCATGCCCCCGGTGGCAATGGTGGGTGTGAGGGGGGCCTCACCCCACCTGCTACACTTGGGAGCCCGATGGGACAGAGGGACTCCCCCTATGAAGGAGTGTAGCCCACCCAGCCAGCCCTGTAGGTCCTTCACCTCCCTTTATTTTAGGAGACCTCATGGCCAAAGTGTGTGCAAGTGTGGTGTTTTTTTTTTTGGGGGGGGGGGGTGGTTATACTAAGCACAGGCGTACCTTGCATAGCACACCCATCGGGAGCCGGGCTGACACCACCAAACTCAATTCACATGTAGCCGAGACCGGGATCCGAACCCTTGGCTGCAGAGGTGAACGGCTTGTCAGCGCAGTGCCATTCACGTTGAGCCACCACAGCTCCCACCCAATGTTATTTTTTTTTTAGATTTTTGGTAGTTATTTTTTATTAAAGGGCCCAGAGCTCCCAAGGCAACCCCCTTTTTTATTATTTTATATATGTAGATATTGTAATTTATTTTTCATTAAAGAGCCCAGAAGTTTCTTTTTATTAAAGGGCCCAGTGGTCCCCAGGGCCCCCGGATGGCTACCACCCTTTTTAATATATATTTTTCTATATGTATTTTTTAGTAAAGGAACCCCCCGCTTATCAAATTGCGGCAGCCCCCCCCCCTTCTTAATATCAGGCGGCACCCCCCCCCCCTATTCTCTGCTCCAGGGGGCCCATGCCTGAAGCTGTGTAAGGGGCCCCATAATTCCTGATGGCGCCCCTAATTGCCTCCCCCCCCCCATGGTACGAAATTTCAAGGAATTTTTCACTTTTATTGGTGCACTTTAACCACTTCCATACCGCGCCTATTCTGGCACTTCTCTCCTTCATGTAACAATTTTATTTTCTTCCTTGAAACTTACTCAGGACCCCCAAACATTATATATATTTTATTAACAAACACCCTAGGGAATAAAGTGGCGGCCATTTTTTCGGACACATTTCCAACAGTATTTGTGCCAAAAATGTTCTAACGTTTTTTTTTTTTTTTGGCTTTCCAAAAAAAAACCTGTTTCATGAATGACAAAATAAGAAAGCAGTAAAGCTAGGCCAATTTTTAGGGATAAGGTAAAAGATGATGTTACACCGAGTAAATAGATACCTAACTTGTCACGCTTTCATATTGCGCACACTCATGGAATGGCGCTAAACTTCGTTATTAAAAATCTCCATAGGCAACGCTTGACTTTTTTTCTCAGGTTACCACTTTTGAGTTACAGAGGAGGTCTAGTGCTAACATTATTGCTCTCGCTCTAACGCACGCTATGATACCTCACATGTGGGGTTTGAAGGATGTTTACATATGTGGGTGGGACTTGCATGCGTGTTCGCTTCTGAGTGCGAGCTACTAGGGACAGGAGCATTTAAATTCCTTTGTTATTTTATTTTTTTACTTAATATTTTATTTTTTGCACTTGTTTGTCCCTTTGTTTGTATTATTTTTCACTTTTCTTCCTATTACAAGGAATGTAAACATCCCTTGTAATAGGACTAGTGTGTGACAGGTCCTCTTTATAGAGAAAGGCGGGGTCAATTAGACCCCACATCTGTCCTCCAGGCTGGAAAGCATGGAATTGGTAAAAAAAAAAACATCTCATGCTTTCAGCTGCGATCATGTTCGTTCAGCACAGTAGCGTAGTGTGTAGCATGTTCACCTAGCAGCAAAAGGGTTGCTGGTTCGAATCCCACCCGTGACACTATCTGCCTGGAGTTTGCATGTTCTCCCTGTGCGGGTTTCCTCCCACAATCTAAAAACATGCTGTAAATTGGATCCTGTCTAAATAAGCCCTAATGTGCAGTAGGAGATTTAGGTTTTGTGCTGCCCTAGGCCTGACCAAATTTTGGCACCCCCCTAATAGAAAAATGACCCACCCTTCCTGTCAAGGCCACACCCTGTTTTTTTATGACCCACCCAGGAATTTTCAGGGGACACACACAAGTTCTGTGGGGGGGGACTTGGGGGGGCCCTTAATTTGCCTACTTTTTCGATCACTTCCTGTTTGGCTATGGGGCAGGAAGTGAAGGCCAATCTCCCCAAACGGACAGGGATAATACAAAATAAACTGACAGAGCTTCTAACCCCCCCCCCCCCCCCCCACCAACTCTATCCAAAATGAAAGAAATCCAAAAAATAAAAGTGATGATTATTGTTCCAGTTTAACCCCAAATTTCAGATCATTTTATTGAGCGGCTTAAGAAAATATAACCATGCCAATAGGCCACGATCCAGCGTTGCTAATATGTATGAATGTGTGTTAGGGACCCCCACAAACACCACCCAATGTTAAATCAACTATTTTCATGTTTGTTTTGGGGATGCCTGCACCCCTGATAGGGTAAAGACACCTCACAAATGTTGTCACTTTCTACTTAATTCATTCACTTCCTGCCACACAGCCAAACAGGAAGTGAGGGAAACACCTGAGTAATGTTTTGTTGGGGACACACAGATCAATATAAATAGTTTCCCATTTTGGAAATGGCATTTTGCTGTGTACACCCCAAATTAGTAGGAATCTTGGACTTTGGGGTCCATTTACTAAAGGCAAATCCACTTTGCACTACAAGTGGACAAGCAAGGAAGAAAACTCTAAACTTGGCGGGATTGGAAGTAAAAACCATCAGTGCTTCCCTTCTGATTTTCATTGCCTACGCTTCTACTGCAGAGCGGCTTTGCCTTTACTAAACCCCAAAAAAACTAATCATTTGGGGTGTACACTGCAGTGCAATTTGCTTAATGGTGACACTAGTTAGATTGACCTGTGTCCCAAAGAAAAGACCATTGGTAGGGTTTTAACCTCACTTCCTGTTCAGCTGTGTGACAGGAAGTGAAGCCAATTTTAGGAAAAGGGACACAAAGCCCAACCTAAAAACACTAGCAGGGGTTCTAACACTCAATTGGCTTCCCTCAAACAACCCACAATTAGAATAGGATTGTCTTGTGCTAGTTTCAAGCACAGCGCTGTAAATCAGCACTTCAAGCCTGTCAAAAAAAAACACACCACCCCCCCCCCCCCTCCAACAGGCCCTGTTTGCAGCTTTTCCTACATCTTGCACATGTGCTTTAAAAAGTCAGTCTGGACATCAGTTCTAGGAAACATTACTTACCGCTTTGTCCTTCCTTTTCTGGTGACTAAACATTTCATGCATACACACCAGGAAAGAGCTTAGAGACAAATCACACTTGATGGTTTAGGCCCAAACTAGTTCAGCTGCAGCGGTTGAAATCCATAGCAGGAAAAAAATAATCACAAAACAAACTTCAAAATTTGAAAGTAAATTTTATTGGTCCACAAAACAAGGAAAGCAAAACAAAAAATTACAAATAAACACACCAAAAATATATAAAAACACCTAAAAACAAAAAAGACCAACGTTTATTTCACAGTCATTGGAAAATAAATCATGCTTTTGAAATAACAGGATAGACCCACAGGATTAAAACATTAGTCATTAACATCTTGAGAAACATTTAGCAAAATTATGTAGCAGAGAAAACATCAAAAAATACAAAACTTGCTCCAAAACATCTCTGTTTCACTCCGCCATTCCTTCCAGCCAGCAAATCTGCCCCCTCTGAGGGGCAGCTGACACGTGCAGTATCCACGCTTTTTATAACATGTGTGCTAATGAACCAATTGGAAACACATGAAGAAATGTCAGCCTCTAGTTTGTGTGCACTTGGAACTGCTTACACCTGTTAAGGATGTCCTTAAATTACTAAGCCAAAAAAAGAGCTTTCTGAGCATGCTCAGAAAGATGCAAGTCATTTTCAGGATGAAACTTCCAACTTCTTTTTCTAACTGTTCGAGCATGCCCAGTTCACTCGAAATGCAGTACCAGAATCAAATCTGCAATGGCGGATGAAAGCATTAGAGGTGTTAAATTTTTTTTTGGTCCCCCTGAAGTGATGCTTTACAAGCTGAACGGGAGGTCTTATAGAATTTTTACGTAACAAACCTAAATAGTAATAATTTAAACGCCCCTGTCCCTAGTAGCTCGCAGTCAGAAGCGAACAAGCAGCATTTTTATTGTTTCCGGTTACCAGTTTAGATTTACAGATGAGGTCTAGTGCTATAAATATTCCTCTTGCTGTTACGCACGCTATGATACCTCACATGTGTGGTTTGAAGAATGTTTCCATATATGGGGGCGGGCCTTAAATGTGTAAGCCCCGCCCACATATTGAACCCCCGTTCAAACCCCACATGTGAGGTATCATAGCGTACGTTAGAGCGAGAGCAATACTTTTAGCACTAGAGCTCCTCTGTAAATCTAAACTGGTAACCTGAAACACATAAAAAAGCGTTGCCTATGGGTATTTTCAAGTACTGAAGTTTGGCGCCATTCCATGAGTGTGTGCAATATTAAAGTGTAACATGTTGGGTATCTATTTACTCGGTGTAACATCATCTTTCACATTATGGCCATAAATTGGGCTAACTTTAGTGTATTCTTAATTTGTAACCACTTGAGCCCCAGAGCATATTACTGGTCACTGACGGGGCCATTTTTTGCATTTCAACACTGCGTCATTTTGACTGACAATTGCGTGGTTGTGCGACGTGGCCCCCAAAAAAATTGGGCGTCCTCATCCTCCCCCCCCCCCCCCCTAAAAATTCAATTTTTTTTTTTTGTTGGTGGTATTTGATCACCTCTGCGTTTTTTCTTATTTTTGCTTGACCCAAAACTATAGCGACAATTTGGTAACTAAAAAAACATCTTTTTTACGGTTTGCTATAATAAATCTCCCCCAAAATATATTCAAAAAATGTTTGCCCTCAGTTTAGGCCGATAAGTATTCTTGGACATCTTTTTGGTTGCAAAAAATCACAATAAGCGTTTGATTGGTTTGGGCAAAAGTTCTAAGTAGGGGTTGGTCTTATGTCTTATGGGTTTTTTTTTGAATAATTTTTTGTTTTACTAGTAATGGTGGCTATCATTTGTTTTTTCTGTCTAATGCGACATTGTGGCGGACACATTTTTGTGAGATTTGGCATTTTTGTAGCGAGCAATGGTATATCAATGCATTGCTTACTATAAAAATGACACTGGCAGGGAAGGGGTTAACACTAGGGGCGCGGAAGGGGTTGAATATGTTACCTGGGTGTGTTCTAACTGTAAAGGGGGTGGGACTGTGTAGGGGAAATGACAGATCGCTGTTCATACATTGTAGGGACAGACGAGCAGGCATTCCCCCCCCCCCCCTGACAGGACCGGGATAAAGGGGAACTCCACCCCAAATTAGAAAAAAAAAACGGCGTGGGGGTCCCCCTTCTGGTGCACAACAGGCTCTTAGATTTGATCTGGAACATAAGGGGTTAAACCCACGCCAAAAAAACGGCGTGGGGTTCCCCCTCAGATCCAGACCAAACCCTTCTCCCAGGCACGCAGTCTGGCCGGACAGGAATGGGGGTGGGGACGAGCGAGCGCCCCCCCCCCTCCTGAGCCGTACCAGACCACATGCCCTCGACATGGGGGAGTGTGTGCTGTGGGGGAGGGGGGCACTGCCCCCCCACCCCAAAGCACTCTTGTCCCCATGTCGAAAGGGACAAGAGCCTCTTCCCGACAACCCTGGCCGTTGGTTGTCGGGGTATGCGGGCGGGGGGCTTATCAGAATCTGAGAGCCCCCTATATTAAGGGGGCCCCCAGATTCTGGCCCCCCACCCTATGTGAATGAGTATGGGGTACATCGTACCCCTACCCATTCACCGGGTGGAAAAGTGTAAACAAAAAAAAACACACAGAAAAAAATAATTTATTAGTCAGCTCCGGGGGTCTTCTGCCGGGACCCCCCACCACCAGCCCATTGGGCCCCGGGCTTCGCCGTCTTCTGCCGGGGGGGGACACCCACCGATGATCTCCGCCATGTCCAGCCAGGCCCCCTACCCCAAACAAAGCTCTTTTACATCCGGGGGGGGCCGGCGGGAATGGCGGAGAACAACGGGGGCGTCGCCACTCCTCGGTCTTCTAGCCGTCTTCTGCCGGGGGGGGGAAACACCCACCCATGCTCTCCGCCATGCTCGACTGTGCCCCCACTCCAAAATGAAGCTCTTTTACATCCGGGGGGGGGCCGGCCGAAAACAGCGGAGAACAACGGGGGTGTCGCCCCACCTCGGGCTCCTCCGCTTCTGCCTGGCTCCTCCCGAGGCCAGGGCTTCTTTTGCCGTCTTCCGCCGGAGGGCGCCACTCTCCGGGCTTCTCGACGTTGTCTTCCGCCGCGGGGGTACACCTACCCCCCCCCCGGTCTTCGCCGCCGCCTTCCGCCGGGGAGAGAGACCCCCACCGATGCTCTCCGCCATGTTCGGCCAGGCCCCCTACCCCAAACAAAGCTCTTTTACATCCGGGAGGGGCCGGCGGGAATGGCGGAGAACAACGGGGGCGTCGCCACTCCTCGGTCTTCTAGCCGTCTTCTGCCGGGGGGGGAAACACCCACCCATGCTCTCCGCCATGCTCGACTGTGCCCCCACTCCAAAATGAAGCTCTTTTACATCCGGGGGGGGCCGGCCGAAAACAGCGGAGAACAACGGGGGTGTCGCCCCACCTCGGGCTCCTCCGCTTCTGCCTGGCTCCTCCCGAGGCCAGGGCTTCTTTTGCCGTCTTCCGCCGGAGGGCGCCACTCTCCGGGCTTCTCGACGTTGTCTTCCGCCGCGGGGGCCAGGCCTTCTTCTTTGCCGCCCCCTTCGATTTTTTCGGCCTGGACGGGGGTCGCACATCCCATCCAGGACTTGGACGTGGCGGGCTTCTCGTCGCCGTTTTCTGCCGCTGCCCCCTTCACCACGAAGCTCCGTGCTTGTTTGATGAGGGCAGCGGGCTTCCGTCGTCTTCTCCGGGGCGAGGGTCGTACATCCCACCCCGGATTTCGTCGCCGTCTTCTGCCGCTGCCCCCTTCACCACGAAGCTCCGTGCTTGTTTGATGAGGGCAGCGGGCTTCCGTCGCAGTCTTCCGCCGCGGGGTGACACTCGCGGGCTTCTTCTTCCATTCGATGTTGACACGGCGAGGTCCGGCGCTGAAATGCCTTCTGAGCGGCGGGCAAGGACTTATATTGGCATTGGGCGTGGGCGTGGTTATGCCAACATGTGACCTTAACCCATGTGACAGTGATGTCACGTCACATCACTGTCACATGGGTTAAGGTCACATGTTGGCATAACCACGCCCACGCCCAATGCCAATATAAGTCCTTGCCCGCCGCTCAGAAGGCATTTCAGCGCCGGACCTCGCCGTGTCAACATCGAATGGAAGAAGAAGCCCGCGAGTGTCACCCCGCGGCGGAAGACTGCGACGGAAGCCCGCTGCCCTCATCAAACAAGCACGGAGCTTCGTGGTGAAGGGGGCAGCGGCAGAAGACGGCGACGAAATCCGGGGTGGGATGTACGACCCTCGCCCCGGAGAAGACGACGGAAGCCCGCTGCCCTCATCAAACAAGCACGGAGCTTCGTGGTGAAGGGGGCAGCGGCAGAAGACGGCGACGAGAAGCCCGCCACGTCCAAGTCCTGGATGGGATGTGCGACCCCCGTCCAGGCCGAAAAAATCGAAGGGGGCGGCAAAGAAGAAGGCCTGGCCCCCGCGGCGGAAGACAACGTCGAGAAGCCCGGAGAGTGGCGCCCTCCGGCGGAAGACGGCAAAAGAAGGCCTGGCCCCCAGTAGGAGCCAGGCAGAAGCCGGCGAGGAAATCCGGGGTGGGATGTACGACCCTCGCCCCGGAGAAGACGACGGAAGCCCGCTGCCCTCATCAAACAAGCACGGAGCTTCGTGGTGAAGGGGGCAGCGGCAGAAGACAGCGACGAGAAGCCCGCCACGTCCAAGTCCTGGATGGGATGTACGACCCCCGTCCAGGCCGAAAAATTCGAAGGGGGCGGCGGCAGAAGACCCTCAAAGTTCAAACCACCTTCACCAGGTGAATGGGTAGGGGTACGATGTACCCCATACTCATTCACATAGGGTGGGGGCCCGAAATCTGGGGGCCACATTATTAAACGGGGCTCCCAGATTCTGATTGGCTCCCGCCCGCATACCCCGACAACCAATGGCTAGGGTTGTCGGGAAGAGGCTCTTGTCCCGATCGACATGGGGACAAGAGTGCTTTGGGGTGGGGGGGCAGCGCCCCCCTCCCCCAAAGCACACACTCCCCCATGTCGAGGGCATGTGGTCTGGTACGGCTCAGGAGGGGGGGGGGCGCTCGCTCGTCCCCACCCCCATTCCTGTCCGGCCAGACTGCATGCCTGGGATGAGGGCTTGGTACGGATCTGGGGGGGAACCCCACGCCGATTTTGGCGTGGGTTAACCCCTCACGTTCCGGACCAAGCCGGAGAGCCTATTGTACCCCTGGGGGGGAAGCCGCGCCGGTTTCACATTTGAAATTTGGCGCGGAGTTCCCCTTCAGTGTCAGCGCAGCCCGAGAACAGCTCGGAGCTTGCCGTACGCCGCTCCAGGCAGTGCAAACACTGCTACGCCGCCTGGTATTTACCAAGGATTTCCCGGCGTTCTGAAGAGGCGCGCGGTGAGCTCCGATTTTTCCCTCTGCGCATGCCCAGTATGCAAGTGAACCTTCCGAGGTTCTAGCGTACTTTGCAAGCGCCCGGGGATCGGGTCCCAAAAGTCACTTTCCCTTTCAAATCGGCCCGCCACACAAGTTGAAACACATGTCACCACACTTCCCCTGCATCACCCCCCTCCCTCCCCTCATAAACTCCCGCCCGAATCCCCGATGTTTACATAACTAAATGCCGCACGCCAGCTCTGTACTGGCGTGCTGTGCGCCCTCTTCTGGGCGCATTAGGCACTTTAGTAAATGAGGAAACACGCTGCACTAGCAGCGTGTTTCTTTGGTAAATGTCAAAAACAGGTTTACTCCTGCTTGTGCACCATGAGTCTTGGCGCACAGGCTTGGTAAATCAGCCCCAATGTCTTTACTTATGGCTGCTATATAAAGAAAATATATTTTTAATATCACACCTCTCTTTTACGTTCTTATGTAGGAGATCCAAACTTCACTCCTGCGTTCCATAACATAAATAATTATTTTTAAACTCTACTTATTGCAAAAAGGTACCATGACATAGCATGCAAATCACACTGTGACAATCAGATGACATACAATTCACAGATTCAATGTATCATGTTCAGCAATAAGAAGTACCACTAAAGAATAGACATGTGCAGACTGGAATATTTTGTTTCGTTTTTTTATATTTGTCTGGAAAATACATTTTTTTTTCTCTTAACTTTTCTTTATTATTTCTCATCATACAAAATGTGTATATTTACTTACAATCAGACAAACAAAAATGCATATTGTGTATAAATAATTGAGTAAATACCAACTTCAAATTCCGTGTACATACTGTAAATGATCCTATTCCCTCCCGCCCTCCCTCCCTCACCCCCTCTAGCCCTTACCCCCGTACTAACCCCGTCCCCACTCTTAGGTGTCAATTATACCAAGGTTTTACTTTACCGTTTATTTATATAGATATATTTATCTAGGTTATTCTTAGTGCCATACAACTGAGATGGGGGGGCAGCTGGAGGATCAGTAGGGGGGGGAGTCCCTCCAAGCTACCGGCGCAGGTTTACTCCATAAGAAGAAGGGTCAGAGTTAGGTCCATCCTATATTTAGTGTCTATTTGTTGAGGGGTTACTATTTTACAGTGTCGGGGGAAGCTGCCGGTTATATCGGCATTCTGTCTCTAAGCGGGGGCTCCTATATCTCTCAGCCATAGTCCCCACACTCTATCGAACCTTTTATAGTTTCCTTGTTTAATAAAGGCCACTCTCTCGCTCCAAATCAAGGTATTAATAGTTTCGGTCCAGTTCCTAACAGAGGGGGGGGGGGGCGTGCGCCTGCCATCTCTGTGCAATTAACTTGCGTGCCTGGAAGAGGCCTCGCAGTACGCCCTCTAAGGTTCCCGGTGGAATTCTATGGTCCTCTATGTCCACGATGGATACCAGAGCCCCTCTGTTTAGAATCCTACTCCACTGCTCTGTCGTTATCGATCCCAGGTCTCTTGCCCACTTTTCTCTGCTCCTAATCACACCTGATTGATTTATAGCCCTAGCCCCCAGTTTATCATATAGCACTGAGATTAGACCTTTCACTGTATTAGCTTGGGCTATTTTGATAAGAATGGGAGTCTGGATCCTATCTACCGAATAGGTCTTAGCCTGGGTCTGGATGGCATGCCTAATTTGAAGATATTTGAAAAACGTCTTGTTTGGTATATTGAATTCAAATTTTAGGTCTGAGAATGATTTCATAAGGTTGCCCTTATAAAGGTGAATTAATCGTGTGATTCCCTGACTCTCCCAGAATTTACACTTTTCTACACCCGCTACTTCTGGCAGGTTTTTATTGTTCCAGAGGGGGGCCAACTCAGTTATCCCAGAGGATCCCAATAGAGCCTTTGTTGTCTGCCACACTTTGTTAAGTAATTTTAAAGTCGGGCATTTGAGGTATTTTAATTTTGTTGGAATTTTTAATTGGGGCATTTCAGCTATCGTCTGGACTTGTAACGTATCTATTGGGAGCAGGGCCGACTTGTCCCAGTTGACCATCAGTCCTGAAAATCCACCAAATTCCCTGATCATTTGAACCACTGGGGCCAGCGAGTTGTTGACATCGCCTATAAAGAAGAGGACATCATCCGCAAATAGCGATATCCTGTCTTCCTCTAGGCCCCTCCTGAATCCCTGAATGTCTTCCTTAAGCCTGGTTTTAATGGCTAAAGGTTCCATGGCCAGTGCACCCTTGTCTCGTTCCCCTCTCCAGTTCGAATAGGCCTGAAACTTCGCCATTTATTTTAATTTTTGCACATGGTTTATTATAGAAGAGTTTAATCCACCTAATAAAAGACGGGCCGAATCCAAAGCTTTCTAATACCCTCCATAGGTAGGGCCACTCCAGGCTGTCGAATGCTTTAGCGGCATCTAAGGCCAGGAGTGCTCTAGGGCCCTCATTATCGGTAGGGATCTGCAAGTTTAAAAAGACCCTTCTTATATTGAAGCATGTTGACCTATTCGGGATAAATCCTGACTGATCAGGGTGAACGAGTCTCTCTATACACTCCTTTAGGCGTGTCGCCAGGACTTTTGCAAGGATTTTAACATCTGTACAGAGCAGTGAGATTGGACGATAGGAAGATGGATCTAATTGTTTTTTTCCCTCTTTATGAATGACAATGATCGTTGCCTCCATCATGGAGGGAGGGAGATTTCCCTCAGAGAAGGCTGATTCCAGAGTGTGTAGTAGTTCAGGTAGCAATATGTCTCCATATGGCTTATAGATTTCTATTGTGAGCCCATCGGGACCTGGTGATTTATGGTTGGACATCCCTGCCACTGCCAGCTGTAGTTCTTCCAACGTGACAGGGGATTCCAGTTTTTTTTTTTCCATGTCAGACAGATTTGGAAACGGAATTCCCTGGAAGAAAGCTTCCAAGCCTTCGTTTTCTCCCCTAGATTTATATAGGGATTTGTAGAATCAATGAAACCTATGCCTTATTAGTGTTGAGCGGAATACGCCATATTCGATTTCGCGATATTTCACGAATATATAGAAGAATATTCGTGAAATATTCGTTAATATCGAATATTCGTTATATTTTATCAAAAACATTTTTTTTGCAAAATTTCGCTAATGCGAATGCGAAATTGATTTCGAAATTCTCGTCCGCGCATGCGCATGCGCGCGAACAACACGCGAAAACGGAGATCATTTCCTGGATCTTTGCCAGTCTATTTTCGGATCGCTATTTTGTGCTGCCCTGCGAAGCGAAGATGGTGGGGAGTAACTTTTCATCCAGTGAGGAAAAACTGCTGATTAGTGTAAGTAAAAAAGGTGGCGACAAAAATGGCAAGATATAAAATCTGTCATGTTACCCCTGTCAGTGATTAATAAGGCGAGAATGCTTCCAATTGTTGAATACCATACATTTGGTACGTAAATACCATACATTTACGTCATATATCCATAAGGGTTTAAACAAAAGTTTTATAATATACTTTGTTCTTCATCTTGCAGAGGTTCCTGATGAAACCCGGAGCCAGCAGGACAAAAAAAAAAAAACAGTCCGCTCCCTATTGCGGGAGTTACGTCAAGTTCATGGCCGCACACATGACCACATGGCAACCCTAAAAAAGTGGTCAGACCTAAAGAGGCGCCACATGGCCCGGGTCAGACAGATCCGAGATGAATTTCATCCAGGTAAGTTATTGGTGACAGTTATGTAAGGTCATATGTAATTAACCTTAGGGCAGATGTTGTTAACCCAGACGCCATGTTGTGGTAACATATATCACCACCCAAGGTATTCATAGTACTGTTGAAAAAATACATTATTCCATCAAGTTAAACCATGGAATTAAAGTGGTGGTGTGTTGGGTTAAAGGGGAAGGGGTGGTATTTTATAACTCAATTACCACTAAATTCCTGTGCTAGGCGTGGGGTTATCATAGTAATCCCGTGTACTCCATCAGGCCCTTTTTTTAACATGAGATCGTCAGAATAATACGAAGGAAACACAAACAGCTCATTTTACCATGGTGGCAGCCCAGCTCACACTCAGTCCCCTGTAGTGCCAGCAAGGCCCTTTAGTATAACATTATCTCATTGGTTAACTGTCTATATAAATAAATTTGTATTCATATACAATACAGCAGAGTACACAGAATTTGCATACGTTATTAGAAATCATTTTTACATATATGAACATTGTGTTATTATAGGAGCTCCTCTACCATCTGTGCGCCCCAAGCGCACAAGGCGACAGGCCGCAGAGGAGGAGGAGGAGGATGAAGAGGAGGAGCAGGAGGAGGATGCACAGGAGGAGCAGGAGGAGGATGCACAGGAGGAGAGGGATGAGGAGCAGCCAGGGCCCTCCCAGTGTTTACCACCCCCAGCTCCTGTTGAGGAGCAAGAGGAGAAGCTGCAACCCCCCCCCCCAAACTCCTGGTAAATGGGGTGATGGAAAAGAGGAGCAGGAGGATGAGACGGTTCCTGTGAGCCCAAGGCAGGAGGGTAAATATGTGCACAAAGATTAATAACATTTCAACAATAAGATGTAGATATAAAAATGGACAGCATTTAATCCTAATTTTTTTTCTTATATCCTAACAGTTTTCAAAAAGATGGAGGAAAATTACAGTCTCATCCAGAGGACCAATGAGAAAATCCTCTCAAATCGCCGTAAAATGCGAATATTAGACCTCCAAAACCAACAGCTGGAGCAACAGCAGAGGAAGAATTTGGACGCGATGGCTGAGCTTCACAAGCTCATGCAAAAATACATGTACATTTTTTATTTTTTTTAAATGTTTCCTTTTTTATTGAGATTGTTAGGTTTTTCAACACATCTAACTTCACATCTAACACATGAACATCAACATCAACATCAACACATCTAACTTCATAATAACCAAAAACATTTTATACTATTATTTTATTTAACACAAACCTAAGACAAACTAAAATACATGGACACAGACACTACTAACACAAACTAAACTGTTGAAAAATTACTATAACAAAAGCTACAATATATATATATATAGATATAGAGAGAGAGAGAGCGAGAAAGAGAGAGAGAGTGGTGATTTGCTCTTGCAGACAGGCTAATGGTTGCAGTATAAAGGCCGCAAACCAGGGTTTAACATAAAGTTCAGTCTTTTAGTCACACTTGCTGTTACGATACGGTCTGGTAGCTTGTAGCGGAGGCTGTTGGCGGATCCGCTGTGCCAGAGAGGTCATGAAGCATTACTCAGCATGAAGGCAGCAGCAGTAGTATTAAAATATGATGTAATTATCACACAGGCAACATTTACAAGCAGTAGTGGTAATAGTACTAGATATCATCTAAACACTTGGGCAAGACTTGACAGCAGCAGTAGTGGTAATAGTAGTATATACTTTCTAATAGTGATCGGTGATGAGAAAAAGGCGCACTGTCCCAAAACAGATCAAACAAGCGCTCTTGGAATATCAAGCCACCAAAATCTAAAATAACTTTGTATTACCACTTCTCAGTAGTCAGCTGCTACCTAAAAATACCCGATTGGTATCATAGAATATTAACACACGGTAAATGACAAAAAGTAAAAGCAAAGCTTTAAAAATACTTAGCATCCACCAGGCAGCGCTAGTGTATATGTCTATTGCAACATATATATTACATCAATAATCAATCAATATCCTGGTTTAGTGTATGTTATATACAGATTTCTACAAAGGAGAAAACAAATAGTATAATGAAAGCATCAAACAGTCCAATTAATCCCAAGAAGATGAAAGCAAGATCTTGTTGTTGCCAGAAGATCCACCACCAATCGTGTAAAGAGAAAGGAGGGGGGTGTGTGGATAGCAGCCCCCTCTTAAGAAAGCCTCTTACCAGCAACCAAATAGACAAAAGCCTTAAGAGAGCCGGATCCAAGGTGATCTCACTGTGTGTCTCCTCACTCCAAACAAGTGGATACTCAATGTTCAGCAAGCAAAAACAAAGAGAACGGACATAGTGTGATACTGTTTAAACCTTTAATTCACCTCTGTATATATAAAAAATCCATATAGATGTACACTCACAAACATTCGAATATAAACCAGCATGTAGTCACATTCATTGCGGCCGCTCTTTCTAGATCAATGGTCGGCGTCTCCTACCGCTCTGTGCTTAGCAGGGAGGTGGATGCGCTCCTCTCCCACAGTTCTAGGCGTCCTTCACTCACGTTACTGGGTTCCGCCCTGACTAGTTTCGTCATTCGACATCATCAAAGGGGTGGAGCTCAGTACCATGAGATGTCCCTTTATTCTCATTGTCAACCAATGAGAGTGGTAGGCTGGAGCACTCCCTCAAGTGCTCACATGATCAGTCATCTCCAGCGCGATCGCGTCACTGAAAATGTGCCAGCGAGGGGGGCGTGGCTACCGCGCGGCTGGATGGACGCATAGTCTCGCAGCTCCGCCAGAGGACCGGGAAGACCAGCGGCTAACGGCACTCAGAGCGATCGTTCCACAGCCTGTGGAGCGGTACAACACGGCAGACAACTCCGGGATGGCTAGGAAGAAGAAAGACCCGTCTGGGGTTAAGAAACTTCCCCACTTCTTCCTCCCTGTGGAACAGCCACGTGCCCAAAATAGCGCCAGCAGCTGCTCACCGGCTTCTTCCAGCGACTCCTCGCACAGCCCTGCAAGCAAAGCCATGCAGTCTAGATCGCCAGCGGCTTCCACCCCATCGACACAGAGCCCAGCCAAGTCAAAACCCAGGCTGTCAGCCAACTCATCCCCCATAGAGGTAAGCCTTAACCAGCGTGTCGGGATCCTCCGGGGTAATTGACCACGCTATAGAAAGTGCACCTCAACTCAACTCAACTCAACCTAAACTCTGCGGATACCACCAAGGAGCTGACTGACTCATTTAACTCCTTCCCGGCTACCTCTCAGCCTGTCTCTGAGGCTATACTGAAGGACATGCTGTTGTCCCTCCGCACATCACTTCAGGCAGACATGGCACATTGTGTCAGTACCTTTAAAGCTGAAGTGCAGGAACTGGGGGGTAGAGTGGATAAGATTGAAACTAAAATGGGAGAATTTGCCTCATCACACAACTCTCTGATAGATTCACATAATGATCATGATGAGCAGCTTGAGACCCTCAGAGCCAAGATCGCAGACCTTGAAGATCGCTCACGACGCAATAACTTAAAACTAAGGGGGGTCCCCGAGACTGTTCTAAACACTCATCTTAATCAGTATGCTTGTGACCTAATACGTGCAATCCTGCCATCTGTACCCGACTCTGAAGTGGTAATCGATCGCATACATCGCTTACCTAAACCATCTTATCTATCAGATGACATTCCAAGGGACGTTATTATGAGAGTGCATTTTTTTCATGTAAAAGACCAACTCATGGCTAACTTTCGGAAAAATGTTCAAATCCCGGAGTGGTTCTCCCGTATTCAGCTCTATGCGGATCTCTCACAATACACATTACAGAAGAGGAAGTCGCTCTTGCCCATTACTAAGGCTCTTCGTAATCATGAGATTGTGTACCGCTGGGGCTTCCCAACGAAGCTTACCGTTACGTATAACAACTCCACCTCGGTGATAACCTCCTTGGATGATGGCCTAGCTCTACTTCGTTCCTGGGATATCTTACCTGACCGAGAGCCTGCTTCACAATCATCCCCTTCCAGGATTGATACCCAAACGGAATGGCAAACCGTTTCCCACAAACGCAAGCAGAAGTCCCGTACCAAATAACCATCTGTGCCTGTTCACATGAACTGACTGTTCTCTACCTTCCTGGTCCGACAGGATGTTATGCCCGAAAGAACCCCTCAACTACTTTGGTGCATTTCAGTTGCACCCAGATTCCATCTGGAATCGCTCTTTTTTTTACATCTTGATTGTTGTGTTTTATTTTTTTATTTTTTCGTTCTAGTTTCCGTGTTCTACTTCTGGTCTGGTGCTCAGGAGAGACGTTTGGATGATTACTGCTACAAAGGTTTGATCTGCGGCCCTGCAAATTTCTCTGAGTTTACGGCCACTATCCCGCCTAGGACATCAGGAGGTAACATTAGCATTTTCTTATGTCGTGTACATGGTACTTAAAATCACGTCTTTCAATGTAAGGGGCCTTAACCACCCTGCCAAGAGGGCATCCCTTTGGACTGAGTCAATCAAACTAGGGAGCGACCTAATTTGTGTGCAAGAGACACATTTTCTCGACTCAGCTCAGCCGGCTCTCCGTCACAAACAATTTCCTCATATATTTACCGCATCCGCTTCACAGAAACGGAAAGGAGTCCTTATTGCAATTAAAAACTCTGTGGCATTTACCCTGCTTGACTCCTACCGAGATCCTGAGGGCAGATTTTTGATACTTGTTTGTGTTCTCAACAATAGACCCTTCACAATAGTCTGCGCTTATGCTCCCAACACGCAGCAGCGTCGTTTTGTGCAAAAACTGTTTCGCAGGATTTCTCATTTTTAGACGGGGACATTTGGTTGTTTGTGGGGACTTCAATGCCACTACTGACCCTCATTTGGACCTATCCTCATCACCCAAACGTTTACCTCTGGCGCTTCAACCACTCTTTCATAAAGAGGATGTTTATGATGTCTGGAGATGCCAACATGCTGAAGAACGTGACTTTACCTTCCATTCTGTGCGCCATAACTCGTACTCTAGGATTGATATGATCCTGGTGGATAAAGAGCTTTTGCAGGCTGTGTCTTCCTCCAACATACACGATATTACATGGTCAGACCACGCTCCGATCTCTGTGTCGGTGTTGGAGGAACACACACCCAGCCCGGCGTATGTCTGGAGGGTCAACTCACAGCTTTTTAATTCTGAACAACATGTTTCCGATATTTCTAAACTACTTCAAGAATATTTTAGGTTTAACTCTCCATCGGTCCCTGACCCTTATGTTGTGTGGTGTGCTCACAAAGTTTATATGAGAGGAGTACTTATTCAGATGTGTTCACGTATTAAGAAAGAAAGGTCATTGCGGCTTGACAAACTACTGAGAGACATTCAAATCCTTGACGCCTCCAACAAAATTAATCCCTCCCAATCCTCCTGTGCAACACTTTCTAAATTGCGTTCGGATCTGCGCTTGATGCTGATAGAACGCCACGACAAATATCTTAAAGCCCTCAAGTTGTCATATTACTCTTCTGGCAACAAGGCTGGCAAATTTCTTGCTAATCGCTTTAAAGCGAAAAAGTTGCAGACTAAAATCAGCCATTTGATAGACCCCGCCTCGAAGAGGAAAATTATTAATCCTAAGGAAATTGCAGATGCTTTTGCGTCTTATTATGGCTCCCTTTATAATCTGAAGGACGACCCTGATACCCAGCAACCTGAACTGGCAAATATTTGCTAGTTTCTGGCGTCTTTGCAACTCCCTAAGCTAACTCCTGAACAGTTACAGGCGCTCAATGCGCCTATAGCTCCGCAGGAAATCGCAAGGGCGATCCAATCACTACCGCTTGGGAAATCCCCGGGGCCCGACGGCTTCTCTAATGATTATTACAAAAATTTTCAGGCTGATTTGATCTCGAGTCTCTCCTCGGTTTTCACGGCTGCAATGTCCTCTGCTCCCTTTCCTAGGGAAATGCTACAGGCATATATTGTAACAATACCGAAGCCAGGTAAGGACCCCACTCAACCATCCAACTACAGACCTATTTCACTTTTAAACACAGATCTTAAGTTATACGTGAAAATTATTGCCCATAGGTTGTCTCCCATTCTCCCTACTCTCATCAAACCAGATCAGACGGGTTTTGTATCAGGCCGTCAAGCGGCGGATGCCACCAGGAGAGTGTTGGGTATAATCCATCAGGCTAAGACGGGTCGGGTGCCTTCTCTGCTCCTCTCCTTGGACGCGGAGAAGGCATTCGACTGTATCCACTGGCAATACATGACCCATACTCTCCATAAATTTGGCTTTTCTGGTCCTATCCTTTCAGCTATATTGGCACTGTATTCTTCGCCCTCTGCGCAGGTGTATACCTCCAATATCCTTTCAAGCCCTTTTACTATCTCTAATGGGACTAGACAGGGCTGCCCCCTGTCCCCGTCCATTTTTAATTTATTAATTGAACCATTGGCGGAAGCCATTAGGAGTTCCCCACACATCACCGGCTTCAAGGGCCATGATGCTTCTCATGTTATCAATCTATTCGCGGACGATATAATTATTTTTCTGACAAATCCAGACAGCTCCTTAGCAGCGACCCATACCATACTTCAAACATTTAGTGCCCTGTCCTACTACAAAGTCAATTATACAAAATCCTTGGTGTTAGACTTAGGTGTGCATCCTACCATTCGTAAAAAACTTCAATCCTCATACTCATACACTTGGAGCGCTGATGGGATTCCTTACCTGGGCGTTCGCTTAGTAGCTGACCTTACATGCATAGCTGATGTTAACTATTCCTCTCTGATTGATAAGCTTACGACTGATGCTAGAACTATGTCTAAATGTGAACTCTCTTGGACGGGCCGTTTGGCTATTTTTAAAATGTTCATGCTGCCTCAAATCCTATATATGTTTAGGACTCTTCCCGTGCCTCTTAGGCGGCGTACACACGATCGGATATATCCGATGAAAACGGTCCGCGGACCATTTCCATCGGATATGTCCGATCGGGAGTTTGATCCGATGGCGTGTACACACCATCGGATCAAATTCCCCGCCGCCGGACGGCGCGGTGACGTAGTGGTGACGCGGCGGTGACGTTGACGCCGCCACGTCACCGCCACGTCACCGCACCAGGAAGTAAAACACTTCCGCGCATGCGCCGAATCCATTCGGCAGCGGCGCGGCGGCGGTGGGAGCCGACATGTCTGCTGGTAAGTGTACTAACCAGCAGACATGTCGGGTGGACAGATTCCCACCGGATAGATTTCAAAGCATGCTTTGAAATCTGTCGGGTGGAGAAATCTGTCCGCTAGCCCATACACACGAGCGGAGATGTCTGCTGAAACGGTCCATCGGACCGTTTTCAGCGGACATATCCCCTCGTGTGTACGCGGCCTTAAGCGATCACATTTCCTTCGGTTACACAGGGTGTTAAAGGACTTTGTTTGGCACGGAAAGAAACCTCGGTGCTCGCACGCCCAGCTTATGAAACACAAATTCGCTGGAGGCATGGGAATGGTCGATTTACGTGATTATTGGACCGCTACTCAATTGGTCCAATTGAGAAGTTGGTTTTCACCTGTGGCGGACAGGATGTGGGTCGATGTTGAAAAACATTGCAGTTGCACCTCCTCTCTTTTCCACCTATTACTGGCCGATGTGTGGAATCCGAGGTCTTTGAATCGTTTACCTCTCCCCACTCAGGCCTCCTTGGAAGCATGGAGGACGCTCCGTTCCGTGACTCCTCCTCGGTGTCGGGTAGTTTCTGTTCCGATACCGCTGAGAACCGCGGAGCTGCTGATTCCCAACTCGTCTCTCCACTCGTGGGAGAGACGAGGGGTTCTGACTATACAGCATTTAATGGAAGGGACAACCCCTAAATCATTTACAAAACTACAAAGGGAATTTAATATTCCAACCATGGACCACTATCTATATCTTCAAATCTCCCACCTTCTAACTTCCCTAACCTCCGTTGATATCACTCTTTGTAAACACAGTTGGAATTTTTTTAATGATGCTCCCCCTCCCACCAAAGGCACCTCCCTATTCTACAATCTCCTTCACGATAAACGTAGTTTCCACAAATCCACCCCCTATCAGAGATGGGAGCTGGATCTTGGGGACTCATACTCCACCCACCAATGGCAGGCAGCTTTCAAGGCTGTTTACCAAGCCTCAAAGTGTGCTAACCATTGGGAACTGACCCATAAAATAGCTTTGAGGTGATACCTTACCCCTTATAGGCTTTATAAAATGTATACCTCGCACTCTCCGCTCTGCTGGAGAGGTTGTGGAGGGGTAGGCCAGATTTTCCATGTGTTTTGGTCATGTAAGAACCTTACTAGTTTCTGGAATAGAGTGTTCCGTGTCATCTCGGATATCACTGGGATTCTCACTAAACCCTCTCCGGCTTTAGCAATCCTTAATTTGGGTATTGACCTTTTCCCTCCAGATTGTCGGAAAATTGTAACCCACATCTTGTTGGCCGCTAGGCTATTGATAGCCAGGAAGTGGAAGTCCAATCTTTCTCCTAACTTATCAGAGGTAATTGATTTAGTTAAACAGAACTTCGCATTTGAGGGCCTACTGGCCTATAAGTATGGTTCTAAACGCGTCTTTGATCGTCAATGGCGATTATGGGTAATTTGGGTCAAAGATCGGTGATTGTTTCTGAAACTCACCTCCCCATGAATACCTTACTTTGAGATCCAATTACTTGATCTTTGAATTTACTACTCCCACACTAGACCTGTTGTTTGTTTGTTTTGTTTGTTTATTTGTTTGTTCGATTTATGTTTTCCTTTATTTACTTTATGCCCCTTGAAAAATTCTGTTCTCACATTTTATGTCTGTGCTAGTTGATCCACTTGATTGGCTAGTTAGCCTTGTTCTCACTATTATGCTCTGTATCACATATACTGAGGTACGCTCAGTCTGATTTATCTTGTGATTACCTTGCCATTGACGAGATTTTGTATAACAATGCTTTACCTTGTCTTGTGATACATGTAACTGTCCCTTTTTCTTTCTAATAAAAAGAATGAAACAAAAAAAAAGAAAACGTGCCAGCAACGAGGATTTAACCTCACGCTGTCCACGTCTAGATCGTATGCGGCACCAGGAGACTGAAAGCCAATCCCATTCCTCTCATTCTGGCCAATGGGCGCACTCAGAATACAGAGATGCTTGCATATCTCCTTTTTAACAGGTTAAAAGTCCACAGATTAGCTATGCGTGACAAATTACATACAAGTAGAAATGAAAACATCCGAAAATTATACCTGAATGCTCTAATAAGCACAGTTCTTAGCATGTATAAAGCGACCTATTTTGAAGCGGTCCTGTGTTATATACTCTACATATATTGACTGCTATAGCGCAAACAGCGTGTCTGAGGTGCAGCGATGTCTGCGGAACACCCCTGGGATAACAGGGCGAATCGCAGCTGCATCCCCCATTAACACAATATAACCTTTCACTTTTGAAAGATATATAACAAAACATATACAGTGCAGAAAATAAGTATTTGAACACCCTGCTATTTTGCATGTTCTCCCACTTGGAAATCATGGAGGGGTCTGAAATTGTTATCGTAGGTGCATGTCCACTGTGAGAGACATAATAAAATAAAAAAATCCAGAAATCACAATGTATGATTTTTTTAACTATTTATTTGTATGATACAGCTGCAAAGAAGTATTTGAACACCTGTCTATCAGCTAGAATTCTGACCCTCAAAGACCTGTTAGTCTGCCTTTAAAATGTCCACCTCCACTCCATTTATTATCCTAAATTAGATGCACCTGTTTGAGGTCATTAGCTGCATAAAGACACCTGTCCACCCCATACAATCAGTAAGAATCCAACTACTAACATGGCCAAGACCAAAGAGCTGTCCAAAGACACTAGAGACAAAATTGCACACCTCCACAAGGCTGGAAAGGGCTACGGGGAAATTGCCAAGCAGCTTGGTAAAAAAAAGGTCCACTGTTGGAGCAATCATTAGAAAATGGAAGAAGCTAAAGATGACTGTCAATCTCCCTCAGACTGGGGCTCCATGCAAAATCTCACCTCGTGGGGTCTCAATGATCCTAAGAAAGGTGAGAAATCAGCCCAGGACTACATGGGAGGAGCTGGTCAATGACCTGAAAAGAGCTGGGACCACCGTTTCCAAGGTTACTGTTGGTAATACACTAAGACGTCATGGTTTGAGATCATGCATGGCACGGAAAGGTTCCCCTGCTTAAACCAGCACATGTCAAGGCCCGTCTTAAGTTTGCCAATGACCATTTGGATGATCCAGAGGAGTCATGGGAGAAAGTCATGTGGTCGGATGAGACCAAAATAGAACTTTTTGGTCATAATTCCACTAACCGTGTTTGGAGGAAGAAGAATGATGAGTACCATCCCAAGAACACCATCCCTACTGTGAAGCATGGGGGTGGTAGCATCATGCTTTGGGGGTGTTTTTCTGCACATGGGATAGGGCGACTGCACTGTATTAAGGAGAGGATGACCGGGGCCATGTATTGCGAGATTTTGGGCAACAACCTCCTTCCCTCAGTTAGAGCTTTGAAGATGGGTCGAGGCTGGGTCTTCCAACATGACAATGACCCGAAGCACACAGCCAGGATAACCAAGGAGTGGCTCTGTAAGAGGCATATCAAGGTTCTGGCGTGGCCTAGCCAGTCTCCAGACCTAAACCCAATAGAGAATCTTTGGAGGGAGCTCAAACTCTGTGTTTCTCAGCGACAGCCCAGAAACCTGACTGATCTAGAGAAGATCTGTGTGGAGGAGTGGGCCAAAATCCCTCCTCCAGTGTGTGCAAACCTGGTGAAAAACTATAAGAAACGTTTGACCTCTGTAATTGCAAACAAAGGCTACTGTACCAAATATTAACATTGATTTTCTCAGAGAGCCTAAACTACAGCAAGCCTATCACATTGTGTATGCGAGATATAGTTTACTGTATCATCCTTAATAAGGATGTATATTTAAACATCATGCATCTTAATCAAGTATTACATCCACTGGTCTTAAATTTAAATAAAACCTCAAGTAAAACATTACACTAGTTAAAAATTTGTCACGATCCGTATCGTGCCAGACAGATGGCGAGGCGTGGCCGCGCTCCAGGTGGTTTTATGATGGGCTTGAACCCAGGACCTCACCCTTGCTGTTCCAGTGCTTTACCTCTGAGCCACTTCTCAATTGGGGATTTCTGGTTGCTTTCCAGCTATGGTGGTGCTGAATGTACTCTTCACCATTAGCTGGATCTTATTACATTCTACACCTGATTATCTTGCTCCAGCTGACGCAGCTTACCCAATTAGCCAGCGTATAAAGCCCTGCCTCACTTTGAGAGCAGGGTCAGTTCATTGTTATTGATCTCCCTGTCTGTACCTGTATAGATCTTCAGCTCCTAGACTGACCCCGGCTTTTGACCTTTTGCTTTATACCTCGGATTGCTGCTATCTCCTGTCCTTTGACCCCGTCCTTTACCTTCGGACTTCCTCTACCATCTCCAGCCCTTGACCCATGGCTTGTTCCCCCGGACTTGTCTTTGGTTCCTGTTTGTTTGGACACCTGCTGTCACCTTGATAGCTGCTGATCCGTTCTATATACGAATAGCTTGCATCTGCTTGGGACTTCCAGACATCTCCTTCATCACCTGCTACTACTACACTCAGCAGAACCGCAAGTACCAAATACTACCTGCTTTAGCTATAGTCTGTGTTTGTACATTGGCAGTAATACCTTGCATGTTTAAGATAACATTCACTTCCATCCTACCTTGTCTGTATCAGCGATACTTACCTGTTCCCCCTCAGTTAGTTGCTTATAAAGGAATAAGCATCTACAGTCTTTCAATTGGTTGTCCATTAGAGGTTGTGATGATTTAACCCCGAACTTTCTGTTTATTCTGAAAGAGAACTGGTGGTTGTACCTGAGAGACCTCTATAGTTTAAATCCAATTGCACTACTGTAATTACATAGCAGGGATGTTACAAAATTATAATGAAAATTAGGATAAAAATTAGAATAAAAACTTAAATATACATACAGTCTAAGATTGTGGTAAGGAAAATGGAAAATGGAAACCAAAATAAAAGGTCATATGATATACATATGACAAAAATACAAAAATGATATATGTAAAAAACTAAATCATTTAAAATAATCGCCTATCCCGCTAGGTAAATATATTGAATATGTCAAACGTCACTGATAAAACAGTTGACGTCAAGTTCGACGTTCAAGCCCGCAGGTGTCAAAGTATTCATTAAATATATCCATCGAGTTTCCCTTTTGGATATTTCACGCACCAGATTTGATCCCCTCCAGTTTGGAAGAATTCTGTCTATACCCCAGAACTTTAAACAAGATGGATCGCGGTTATGGTGTTTCCTAAAATGGAGCGACACCCCATGATATTTGTAGCCAATTTCAATATCATATAAATGTTCAGATACACGTTTCTTTAAGGTTCTTTCCATTCGCCCTACAAACATTAAATTACAAGGGCACTGTAACACATACACCACATGTGTGCTTTTACATGTGATAAACTCATTAATTTTAAATGTGGCATTATTCCCACTGGAGGTGAATTCAGTCAGATTTCTGATGTGAGTAGTCACTCTAGCGCAAGTTTTGCACCTTCTACAAGCAAAAAAACCTTTACAGTCCAAAAACGTCAAAGGTTTAGCCGGTGGGTTTAATACCTTTTTGACAACCCTATCTCCAAAATTAGGGGCTTTTCTGTATATAAAGGACGGGTTACTTGGCAGAACTAGATTTAAAGTTCTGTCCATGCATAATACATGCCAATGTCTTTTAAAAACCTTCTCAATGTCCTTATATTGATCGTTAAAGTTAGAAATAAAGCTCCATTCATGTTTATTGCTCCTTTCAGACACTCGATTCTCTAAACATGTATCTCGTGGTATACTCCCTATTTCTGTGATGATTTTATCCAACATAGGCTCTAGGTAACCTTTATGCATGAACCGTTCTTTAATGATTTTAGATTGTACTTGAAAAGAGGGGGTGATGCCCGCTAGTGATTGGCAAGTAGCTATTACGATCTGTTGCCTTAAAATATACAGTAGTGACCAATTTCTCTCCCTGACGAATAATATTGACATCAAGGTAATGTATTTTATCTTTACTGTATTCATATTCATATTCTAGCACGATGTTATTGTTGTTTGAATTCAATTCGGCCATAAATATTTGTAGTGAGCTTTCGCTCCCCTCCCATATGAACACCAAGTCATCGATATACCTTTTATAGAGGAGGAGTTGTTCTCTTTTTTGGCAATAATGGAGGTAATCCAAATTATACTCAATATCACCATCCAGAGATGTATAGTGATTATCATACTGAGGTGTCGACCTCAAATCGATTCGAACCTCTGCACAGACAAGGTGAATGGACAAATTATCAGTCCCCTCGTCCTTTTTTAGGGAGGGGGAGGAGAGGCTCTCGAGGACAGCAAATGCACAGGCCTTACGGCCACCGTCCTGCTGGTCCCCCAGCTCCTCAAAAACCCGTACCTCCTCAACCAGGATGGTGGAACCCTCCACAGAGAGAGAGGGACCATCAGTATCCAGTGGACCGACTAATAAGGGAAGGAGGGGATGCAGAGCAGGCTGGCGAATCCAAAAAAAGAAGGCGGGACCAGGACCAATAGGTATTTACAACTTAAGTAAAATCGAGTTGACCCACAAAGAATTAAACATTCTACAATCAGGATTAAAGTGTGCCCCTAAACACACGTTTAATAAATTCGACGTGTATATGGACATCCAAAAATATATTCGTAGAATTAACATTAAAAAATATTTTTTGAATAATGGACCGACAGTAACAAGCAAGAAAAATACCACCATAATTGGTATCGATAGTGGCCTAAAGAACAGGTCTCTATTTAATCCGTTAAATACAGCGAACCAACATGTAGATGTTTTTAAAAACCTTGTCTTAAAAGATCTGGAACAAATTGTCCCAAAGAAGTATGTTAACCATCGTCATATACACGAGGGGCTTAAATCTTTAGAAGAACGGAAAGACATAATCATCCGCCCCGCTGATAAGGGGGGTGGGGTTGTGATTCTGGAGAAATCCTTCTACGATAATCAGCTAATGAGTATGTTAACAGACGAAAACACATATGTTAAGTTGAAATCCGTTCCCACGAGCGGGTTCCATAAGGACTTACAAAAATTAATTGACTTGGGAGCATCGAGTAAAGTTTTAAATAAAAAAGAAACTATGGGCCAGATTCAGGTAGTCCAGAGCATCTTTGCTCTGGAGTAACGCTTCTCATTTGCGTTGCGCTGCAGAAATTTTAGGAGCAAGTGCTGTCATTCACGAAGCACTTGCTCCTAAAGTTGCGGCAGCGCATCGCAAATGAGCCGGCGGAATTCAAATTTGGCGGGTACGGGGCATGTAGTATGCTAACTAAGCGCGATCCCGCCGCCAACGTACTGCGCATGCGTCGAGTGTCAAAACATCCCCGTGCGCATGCTCCAAAATCTGTGAATGAACGTCAATGACGTCACATTCCCATTCATGACCGTTTTACGCAAGCGACGTTTTTTTTTTTTTTTCCCGACGCGATGACGACGCCTATACCTAACATAGGATACTCCAACCCCATGTAGGTATATCTATGCGCCGCGTATCCCGTCCGGAAACGTCGTATCGTCATTGCGTCGCGCCGGAATTCGATCGTGAATTGCCGATTTCCGCTCATTAACATATTTTTTGAGCGTAAATCGGCGGGAACGCCCCCGGCGCCATTTTTAAGTTGAAGTAACGATGCGATGGCGAAACTCAGTTACGCTGCTCGCATCGGAACTTCAACCCAGCGTTTCTTGTTTTCTGGTTACAGAAAACAGAAACGCCGGCTCAAAGTCACAGTTAGGCTGGCGGATCACTCGATCCGCCAGCCTAACTGTTCGTGAATCTGGCCCTAAATTTCTAGTTCCTAGTGCATGTAGGATTCCAACAATTTACACCTTGCCAAAGGTGCATAAGGATGCACTTAATCCACCAGGCCGTCCGATAGTTAATTGTATCGGAACGGTAACTGCCCGATTGGGACAATACCTGGATACCTTTTTGCAAGCAAGTGTTGTTGAGACAAAAGCGTATTTGAAGGACACTAAAAATCTCCTTCAAATAATCGGTGATATCGATCTATCCAACAAATCCGATATCTTCCTTGTTAGGGTCCTCTTGTCCGTGACCACCCCACCTGACGCGCTGAATGTTCGCTCAGATAGTACGCTGGAGGGGGGCAAGACAATAACTCCAGCGCATACTGAGCGAGCTCGCGGCAGGTGTCCAATCTGGCAACCCAGTACTCCATGGGGTCGTCGGTGCTCATACTGTCAGAAGCACCGACAGACCCCATGTAGTCTGCCACCATGTGGGCCAGCCGCTGGTGGTGACTGCTGCTGCTGCTGCTGGTACTGGGTCACTCAGATTAGAAGAACATCCTCATCTCACCCATTAGGTCCCCTGCTCGGCTTCTGCTGGGTGCAGCCACCTGCTGGGTGAGATGAGGGGGGACAACTGGAGGCCGGGGAGTTGCCTGCTCCAACCGGCTGACTATGCATGCCTGCAGTTCCTCCATCCGGAATATTCGGCAACATAAAAGGATCGCCTCAGCTACTCGTCCCAGGGTCTCTAATCATACCAGCAATGCTTTTAGACGTCGATGGAGATCACTAGGATGTGATCTGTTTTAAAAATAAATTTGAAAAAATATGAATATTCGCAATAGCGAATATTCACCGCAATATTCGAGTTATTCGCGAATACTCGAATATGCAATATTCGTAACGAATATTCGCAATGCGAATATTCTTGATCAACGCTATGCCTTATCTCCCTTCCTTCAGTTAAGATTTCACCTGTGGGCCCCCTTATAGCTCCAATATTGGAGGAAGGGGTGTTGGTCCGTATCAGGAGTGACACACGCGCCCCACCTTCTCCCGCTCACCAAATTGAAATTGTTTCTGGAAAATTTGGTGGTTCTCTGCCTTCCTTATAGTAGCCATTTTATAGACCTGCTGTTTGTCAAGCCATTCTCTTTGGCTACTTGGGCAGGGATCCTCAATGTATCGCTGTTCAGCCAACAATGCTCCATTTCTGGCCTCTTCTTCCCACTTCCTAGATTCCCTCTGTAACCTTGCCACCCTTTGTATTAGCAATCCCCTTAAGTATGCCTTCAAGGAGTCCCAGACCACACCGGCCGCTGCTGTACCTGTATTAATCTGGATATACTCCTTCAAGTTATTTAGTAGTTCTTGTGGATCCCCAAGTAGTTCAAGCCAGTATGGGCTAATTTTCCACTCCCTTGGGGGTGCTTGCTCATTCTTTCTGAATACTAGTTCTAAAGGTGAGTGGTCTGAGAGCCCTCTTGGGCCATACTCTATTTTCTTCACCATATTTGATAGTTTTTCGTTGCCAATGGCCAGGTCAATTCTTGACAAGGTGGCATAGGAGCTAGTGAAACATGAATACTGTCGGGTCTGTGGATGATGGATACGCCAGATATCTCTTAACCCTGCCTCCTCCATGAACTGGACCAAACGGCCCCCCTGTTCGGTATTCAAATCAGGTTTTGAGGGGAATCTATCGTTCGCATTATCAGGGGCTTCATTGTAATCGCCCACTGCTATCAGGGGGATAGCTGGCTTATCCAACATAAACTCGACTAGTTTCTGTAGTACACTAAAATTAAAAGGGGGGGGATATATATATTGGCAAGTACAAAGGGCCTATTCTCAATAGAGCAGGATAGAAAGATATATCGTCCCTGTTCATCTATCCAGCTCTTTTCACAGGAGAATAACAGCCCTTTCCCCACCAGTATACTGACCCCTCTTGAGTATGAAGAATGTACAGAGTGGTAGCGAAATGGGAATTTCCGAACACCCAATTGTGCCATAATCTCCCGGGTTAAATGTGTCTCCTGTAGACAAAGTATCCCTGTTCCCCTCCCGTCCATTGACGCCAGAACCAATGCCCTCTTGATGGGATCCCCCAACCCCCGTACGTTCCATGATCTAATTCTCCAAGCCATGTGCGATGTATAGTGGAAAATGAACAGAAATAGACCATGGCATGAAGTTACTCTTGTCCCTCTCATCCGATTGGTTACTCAGACCAGAGCCTCTCCCCTTACTGGTGATGTTAAAAATGCTTAGAATGCTTGGAGTACCTCCCTAACTTGGACTTTTGGAAGGGACTGGGGGCTGACCTCTTACCAACAAATGAAAAAACAAAAAGTGTAGCGCTAAAATTATGTAAGAAATAACAATATAATACTGCAAAGCATCATAAAGACTTGGAATGAAATAATGTATATAATACGTGAAGCAACACATGAATTATTCACCAAGTGTTAAAAATGATCATATCATTTGGATATGAAAAGAAATAAGTCTAAAAAAATAATTCAATTCAAAGTGTCCAAAAAACGTGACAATAGGTGAAGAAAATTTTGATAGCAGATCCACCACCAGAGAGAATAGGAGGCTTACCAGAAAGCGTGGACTCAGCTAAGTATACACTTAATGAGTCAATCAGGCTTATAATGATGATATCCGGACATCAACCTTCCTCGACCTCTTACCAACAGACTATGTCCCAGAAAAGACTGGAGACCCGGGACAAGCTGGCATTGAGATAATGTAATGTAATGCTACAGTCCTTCTCCCCACCCCCCCCCCCCTTCTTGCTGTGCCTAATTGGGCCAGATTCAGGTAGAGTTAGGCTGGAGTATCACAGATACTCCAGCCTAACTGTCACTTTAAGCCGGCGTTTTTGTTTTCTGTAACCAGAAAACAAGAAACGCCGGGTTGGTGTTCCGATATGATCGGCGCAATTGAATTCCGCCATCGTATCACAAATTAAATTTAAAAATTCCAGCTGATTAACGCTGAAAAAATATGTTAGTCAGCGGGAATCGGAAATTCACGATCGTTTTTGGGCGCGACGTAGTGACTTTCCGACGTTTCCGTAAGCGATACGCGACTTAAAGATAAAGCAGCCCCCTAGTGGAGTATCCTATGTTAGGTATAGCCGTCGTCATCGCGTCGGGAAAAAAAAAATTTGCGTCGTTTGCGTAAAACGTTCATGAATGGGGATGTGACGTCATTGACGTTCACTGACAGAATTTGGAGCATGCGCACTGGGATGTATTGACACTCGACGCATGCGCAGTACGTTCGCCGCGGGATCGCGCTTAGTTTAAATAATACACGCCCCGTACCCGCCCAATTTGAATTCCGCCGGCTCATTTGCGATGCGCTGCCGCAACTTTAAGAGCAAGTGCTTCATGAATAACAGCACTTGCTCCTAAATTTTCGGCAGAGTAACGTAAATGAGAAGCGTTACTCCAGAGCAAAGATGCTCCCATCTACCTGAATCTGGCCCATTGTGTTGGTTCATGACACATGAATGAGAAACTTATATAGTGCTGCACATGCGAACTGAATTTCCTCTGGGCGCTCGTTTGACCATTTCTCCTTTGAACTCAAAAGAGATTTTGATCTTTCTCCTAAAGGCCAAGTGATTCTCCTCCAACTGAATGGAGGCTGGTAAAGCATTCCAAAGTCTAGAGCCTTGGACAGCAAATCTTCTTTCTCCTTTGGACTTGTATCTGGTTTTGGGAATTTGAAGTAGATTTTGGTTGGTGGATCGCAGAACGCGATTGGGGTTGTGAGCTTTTAGTTTTCTGCATAGATATTAGGGGGCATTTCCCAGAATACACTCATGCATCAGACAGAGTGCTTTGAAAGTGATTCTGTCTTTTACTGGCAGCCAATGAAGGGATCTCAGTGAAGGTGAGATTGATTCCCATGTATTTTTCCCAGTCACCAGTCGCGTGGCCGTATTCTGAATGACTTACAGGCAAGTGATTTGATACTTTGGGAGTCCAAGATAGAGGGCATGTGCATATTCAAGTCTGGAGTTAACCATTGTTCCCACCACGACTGCTATGTCTTCTTTTGGGATAAAGGGAATGAGTCTGCGTAGTAGGCGCAGCAGATGGTGCGATCCACTGACTACTGACCCTATTTGTGCATCCATTGTCATGTAGGTGTCGAAGATGACTCCGAGACTTTTGACTTTGGTGCTAGGGGCGATGATTTTGCCCAGAATGGGCGGGGGTGTCCAGGTGGTTGCAAGGTGATATTTTCGATTGGCGTGAAACAGGAGAAGTTCTGTTTTCGATCTGTTGAGTTTTAGATAACTCTTTGTCATCCAGTTCTCTATCAAGGAGAGACATTTCTCTAGAGCGAGATGATGATCCTTTTTGTTGCAGGTGCGAAAGTACAATTGTGTGTCATCTGCATAAGAATGGTAAAGCAGCTTTTGGCTGCTGATGATTTTAAAAAGAGGGCGGAGATAGATATGGAACAGAGGGGATCCTTGAGGGACCCCGCAAGACACCATGCGTTTTTCCATAGACATAGACAATGGTATGGACTGGAGACATCTCTCTGCAGGGGGTGTGTATTGAGAGACTGCCTGCTTACCATAATCTCATTGGGCCAGATTCACATAGACGTAATATTCCGCTGCGTAATCGAAATACGCTATGCTGCCGTATTTCACCAGGCTCTACGCCGAATTCAGATAGTTTTTTGCGCGTACGCTACGGAGAATAACAGCCCTTTCCCCACCAGTATACTGACCCCTCTTGAGTATGAAGAATGTACAGAGTGGTAGCGAAATGGGAATTTCCGAACACCCAATTGTGCCATAATCTCCCGGGTTAAATGTGTCTCCTGTAGACAAAGTATCCCTGTTCCCCTCCCGTCCATTGACGCCAGAACCAATGCCCTCTTGATGGGATCCCCCAACCCCCGTACGTTCCATGATCTAATTCTCCAAGCCATGTGCGATGTATAGTGGAAAATGAACAGAAATAGACCATGGCATGAAGTTACTCTTGTCCCTCTCATCCGATTGGTTACTCAGACCAGAGCCTCTCCCCTTACTGGTGATGTTAAAAATGCTTAGAATGCTTGGAGTACCTCCCTAACTTGGACTTTTGGAAGGGACTGGGGGCTGACCTCTTACCAACAAATGAAAAAACAAAAAGTGTAGCGCTAAAATTATGTAAGAAATAACAATATAATACTGCAAAGCATCATAAAGACTTGGAATGAAATAATGTATATAATACGTGAAGCAACACATGAATTATTCACCAAGTGTTAAAAATGATCATATCATTTGGATATGAAAAGAAATAAGTCTAAAAAAATAATTCAATTCAAAGTGTCCAAAAAACGTGACAATAGGTGAAGAAAATTTTGATAGCAGATCCACCACCAGAGAGAATAGGAGGCTTACCAGAAAGCGTGGACTCAGCTAAGTATACACTTAATGAGTCAATCAGGCTTATAATGATGATATCCGGACATCAACCTTCCTCGACCTCTTACCAACAGACTATGTCCCAGAAAAGACTGGAGACCCGGGACAAGCTGGCATTGAGATAATGTAATGTAATGCTACAGTCCTTCTCCCCACCCCCCCCCCCTTCTTGCTGTGCCTAATTGGGCCAGATTCAGGTAGAGTTAGGCTGGAGTATCACAGATACTCCAGCCTAACTGTCACTTTAAGCCGGCGTTTTTGTTTTCTGTAACCAGAAAACAAGAAACGCCGGGTTGGTGTTCCGATATGATCGGCGCAATTGAATTCCGCCATCGTATCACAAATTAAATTTAAAAATTCCAGCTGATTAACGCTGAAAAAATATGTTAGTCAGCGGGAATCGGAAATTCACGATCGTTTTTGGGCGCGACGTAGTGACTTTCCGACGTTTCCGTAAGCGATACGCGACTTAAAGATAAAGCAGCCCCCTAGTGGAGTATCCTATGTTAGGTATAGCCGTCGTCATCGCGTCGGGAAAAAAAAAATTCGCGTCGTTTGCGTAAAACGTTCATGAATGGGGATGTGACGTCATTGACGTTCACTGACAGAATTTGGAGCATGCGCACTGGGATGTATTGACACTCGACGCATGCGCAGTACGTTCGCCGCGGGATCGCGCTTAGTTTAAATAATACACGCCCCGTACCCGCCCAATTTGAATTCCGCCGGCTCATTTGCGATGCGCTGCCGCAACTTTAAGAGCAAGTGCTTCATGAATAACAGCACTTGCTCCTAAATTTTCGGCAGAGTAACGTAAATGAGAAGCGTTACTCCAGAGCAAAGATGCTCCCATCTACCTGAATCTGGCCCATTGTGTTGGTTCATGACACATGAATGAGAAACTTATATAGTGCTGCACATGCGAACTGAATTTCCTCTGGGCGCTCGTTTGACCATTTCTCCTTTGAACTCAAAAGAGATTTTGATCTTTCTCCTAAAGGCCAAGTGATTCTCCTCCAACTGAATGGAGGCTGGTAAAGCATTCCAAAGTCTAGAGCCTTGGACAGCAAATCTTCTTTCTCCTTTGGACTTGTATCTGGTTTTGGGAATTTGAAGTAGATTTTGGTTGGTGGATCGCAGAACGCGATTGGGGTTGTGAGCTTTTAGTTTTCTGCATAGATATTAGGGGGCATTTCCCAGAATACACTCATGCATCAGACAGAGTGCTTTGAAAGTGATTCTGTCTTTTACTGGCAGCCAATGAAGGGATCTCAGTGAAGGTGAGATTGATTCCCATGTATTTTTCCCAGTCACCAGTCGCGTGGCCGTATTCTGAATGACTTACAGGCAAGTGATTTGATACTTTGGGAGTCCAAGATAGAGGGCATGTGCATATTCAAGTCTGGAGTTAACCATTGTTCCCACCACGACTGCTATGTCTTCTTTTGGGATAAAGGGAATGAGTCTGCGTAGTAGGCGCAGCAGATGGTGCGATCCACTGACTACTGACCCTATTTGTGCATCCATTGTCATGTAGGTGTCGAAGATGACTCCGAGACTTTTGACTTTGGTGCTAGGGGCGATGATTTTGCCCAGAATGGGCGGGGGTGTCCAGGTGGTTGCAAGGTGATATTTTCGATTGGCGTGAAACAGGAGAAGTTCTGTTTTCGATCTGTTGAGTTTTAGATAACTCTTTGTCATCCAGTTCTCTATCAAGGAGAGACATTTCTCTAGAGCGAGATGATGATCCTTTTTGTTGCAGGTGCGAAAGTACAATTGTGTGTCATCTGCATAAGAATGGTAAAGCAGCTTTTGGCTGCTGATGATTTTAAAAAGAGGGCGGAGATAGATATGGAACAGAGGGGATCCTTGAGGGACCCCGCAAGACACCATGCGTTTTTCCATAGACATAGACAATGGTATGGACTGGAGACATCTCTCTGCAGGGGGTGTGTATTGAGAGACTGCCTGCTTACCATAATCTCATTGGGCCAGATTCACATAGACGTAATATTCCGCTGCGTAATCGAAATACGCTATGCTGCCGTATTTCACCAGGCTCTACGCCGAATTCAGATAGTTTTTTGCGCGTACGCTACGGTGTCGTAGTCTATTTCTCGCCGCGCAATCGAAATACGTGATTAGGGGGCGTGAAGCATTTAAATTAAGCGCATCCCCGTGGCGATCGAACTGCGCATGCTCTGTTCAGGAATTTCCCGCCGTGCATTGCGCGAAATCACGTCGTGACGTCATTTGTTGTTTGAGTAGCGGCGTTTACGAACATTCCTATTCCCGGACGACTTACGTTTAAAAATAATAAAAGACGTCGGAAGACGTTGATATTCGACGCGGGAACGACGGCCATACTTAACATGGGCTGTCTAATATTAGAGGAGGTAAAAGGCTGGTATAGTGATACGCAAAAAAAAGATGACTAAAGGTGCCGTAAGAGATTGCGTTTGAAGTGCGAAATTTCTTGGATTGCAGGCAAAAGCTCATTAGCATACCCTGACGGCGAAAAACAACAGGAAGTCCGCCCAGTGGCCGCAATTTTCTTGCAGCGTAGATCTGAAGGCGTACTAACACGTAATCCAGTCGAATTGAAGCCCGCAGGTGTCTTTTCATGGTTTGAGGATTTCGACTAGCTAAAAATCGCCCGTAAGTCGAAAGTACTCCAGTCTAACACCAGTTAGACAGGAGTTACGGCTCTCTGAATCTGGCCCATTATGTTTATCTGTAGACTGTTTCAATGTACAAATGTTCAGTTCCCATTGGTTGTTCCTTGTCCCCCTCCCCTCTTAGACAAGGCTAAGGGGAGTGTCCCTAACTGTGTGTAAAACTGTATGTTTTGGATTTAATAAACAGTTTTAAGCTCTGCATGTTTAACCCTCAACACCTGTGTGGATTGTCTCGTGATTGAGGGGTAAAGGGCTGGTTATGGCGAATCTGCAGGCTGCGGGTGTGTTTGGAGGACAGGAGACCCAGGTCTGGCGGATGTGCCCACCTAGGGTATCTTAGATCTGTCACAACTCCCTTTGTGTCAGGCCTCTCTCTACAGTCCCCTGACACCACAGACCCAACTTTACACATTTATTCAAGTCAGCAATAATGGCTTAACTTTATAGGTAAACTGTTCCACACACCCAATGCATATGCAGAGCCCTGAATATGTGTGTGTGGATCTGTATGGCCCTAACATCTTCAGTCCTTTTTGAAACAAAGATAAGCTTTGGCGTCTTCAGCTAGCCACTTTCATTGGTGCACTTTAACTCCTGGGTAGCAGGGTCAAACAACACAACTGGCCCATATTATCAAATGAAACAAGCAGGGTTTTGTTCAACAAGGTGAGAGGACAATGGTGTCTGTATACATTGTCAAAGAAATGGGTAGCCTTATCCTTTATTCCTGTGGTACTACAAGTGTCAGCAAGATGACTACCAGCAGGGATTTCTGTATTGACTGTTCAAATGACTCCTTCTGTAGTGCAGTGTCTCTGTTCCCTGCAGATGGGCAAAATGTCCACTCACCACATCCTGCGATCAAGGCCCAAACGAACATCCTGGAACAGGCAGACTTTCATGGCGACCCGACCGGTCCCCCCATGCTAGAACAGTTCAGATGCGCCTCAATATTCACCTTGGATCCCTCTCTCTCAGGCTGTACGTCTGACTAGCGGCAGAGGCTGGAATCACACAGAGATATCAACTGAGAGACAGTACCTCTCTCTCAGGTCTGGTCTCTTTACTCTCTCATGGCTGACTGACTTTTACCTCAGGACACAAAATGGAGTATTTTACTTCCCTGTCAGCAAAGCCTGCTGGGATTATATTTCTCCCTGTATACCAGTCTATAAGGCTGTTTTGTGTGGGAACTGCATGTCCCAGAATCCATTGCAGCTCTCTCTGCAGTTCAGTACAGTCTTTCCCATTGGCTGTTGTAACTATGCCATTAATTGGTTTTCTTCTATTACTTCCAATAGGGGCACACGAGAGGCTGCTGAATGCACAGCTCTGTGTGTGTCAGCTCACATTACATTACTCAGTCAGTGAAAAAGGGAAGGAGGGGGTGAAAAATCCTCCTTTCAGCTGCTGACAGGCAGCTCTCCATAACACAAGCTGGAAAGCCTGTGTACATTGTTCCGGCCAGCTTGGCGGTATCACAGGTTATAGAGTGAGACACCCGCTACAGGTATAACGTTAACTGTGTGTACCAATTGATGCACTGACGGTGGGGAAGATTGAATCCATTTAACCACTTCCAGACCACCAGACGCTGTTTTACGTCGGCAGTTTGAAGAGGATTACTCCTGTTATGGTAGCAGCTAGCTACCATAACCCCGGTATCCTCTTCAAGAGCGTGTGGTCTACTTCAGGATTAAAGTGGTCTCTGCGGCGGATTCGGAAAAAAAAAAAAACATTTTATCAAAAGGTGTTTTACTTTTAAAACTGTAGCTAAAGGAGCCTCCACCATAGTAGGTGATATCAACGTAAGCCAGTCGTTTCAATTGTCCAGCCAGATATTAGAGATCAAGATTAGTCAGTACCATACCTGCTTCACTCTTGCACATCTGCAAGGTTAAAAGTTTTAATTTACAGTGGCTATTAGCCCAGAAAAATGATATGAATTGAGTGTCTAAAAGTTTTAAAAAAATATTTAGGCATTGCCACAGGCACTTGAGAAGTAATAGGAGAAAAAACGTGTAGCGCTAAAATTGGTGATAAAATAATGAAAACGTGACGAATGCTCAACACAGAAAAAAGGGAAATAAACAAAATTGCCACCAATAGTGTTCAAAAAAAGTGTCTTTAGTATTGAGATGATAGTCTCTGGAGGATCCAACTAGATCAAATAAAAATGTGACTTTGTGTTGAAGAATCCAGCTGGATATTCCACCCCCAGTGATAATGATGAAAGGCTTACCAGATAGTAGAGACCAAAATAAGTGTATACTTATTAGGTCAAACACGCTTATCAGACGTCAATGACTGCTTCCAGATAAACTCCAATGTTAAGACAGGGTAGTGACACATCAAGCCAAGTTTGTAGGAGACCAGATAATGTAGTATTCACATCAAGAAATCATCCAATATGTTGGATGACTCAGAAGACCCAGATTAAGCAAAGAGAATAAAAAATGCACATAGCGTAAATCCGGATAAAAAGTTTACTGAGCAAAGAAAAAAATTGAGAAGTAATATAGAGATACTTGGGTAAAAGGATAATTTTTATTAGGTATATCCTGCTGGCTACAGACAAAGGTACTTTATTCCACATATTAAGTTTGAAAAAAGAAATGATAAATAAATAAATGAATAGTGCAAATATGCAACAACTAAGTGTTGTAACAAAAATGCAAAGTTACAATGACTGAGTATAAATTATAAAATTATGAAATATATAACAGAGTCCATATGTGATGAAATTCCACCAGGTGAGAGAGTGAAAGGTATCAAATCATAAATTTGTGACTTCTTTCATGTATAGTATTGACCCACCACCGGTAGGAATGTAGGCTTACCATAGCCTACATTCAAAGTACGAAGTGCTGTAACGCGTCGGGAGGACTCCACTGCTGCCCTATTTTGTATATAAAAACATGTGGCATTCCAGCTACATGTAAGTGTAATAGCTGTAATAAATATTTTTTATTTATTTAAATGAGATTACACTATGTGGCCATTTCTCTTTATTATTTCCTCACAAAATTGACACCATTTGAGAAACAAGCTCAGGGATTCTATTTTCCATTGTATGCCTTGTTGTATTTGAATCATCGTCCATCAGAGGTTATGATGTTCATGTAATCGTGATCCTTCCATCTACCGTTGGTGGCTATATTCCATGCAAGCCTGTTTTGACTTAAGTGTGTCCCCTTAAGTGCATTTGGTCCGGTAAGCCTACATTCCTATCGGTGGCGGGTCAATACTACACACGGAAGAAGTCACAAATTTATGATTTGATACCTTTCACTCACTCACCTGGTGGAATTTCATCACTTATAGACTCTGTTATATATTTCATAATTTTATCATTTATACTCAGTCTTTGTATATTTGCATTTTTGATACAACACTTAGTTGTTGCATATTTGCAATATTAATTTATCATTTATTTTTTCAATGTTTATTGTTATGACTCACATTGTATAAGCGCTAAACATATATATACATTTTGTTTTTGCTTCTTTCAAACCAGCGGTGTTAGCAGTTACACCTCACATTGGCAGCGCAGGGTTACTTACACCTTTTTTTACATATTAGGTTTGGACTTTAGCAGTCACAGTAGATCTACATTGGCTTCGACTGCATCTAGAGGGTTTACTGTGATAGTTATCTGCAAGTATTTGAAGGAGGTCTGCCTGTAAATTTTTAGACCAGATATGTGCAAAAAAAATCAATGGTCTGTATGCCTGCTGTCAAAGAGGAATCATGCACGTATAGAATGCGGTAATTTGCATATAAACTTATGTTGTTGTCAGTTCTATCACCAAAAATGATGCCTTTAAAGGAGGAGGACTTTCAGAATCTTAAGGCTAAGGTTTCTATGGCTATGGCAAATAAGAGTAGTGAAGGAGAACAGCCTTGGTGGTTTCCTCTGTTTAATGGTAGGGAAGCTAAAAGTAGACCATTGACCAGTAGGGTAAAGGATGGAGTAGCATAGAGAATGGACACCTATTTTATGAAATGATAATCAAAGCCAAAACAATACAGAGAAGCCTGTAGACAAGGCCCCTCAATAAAATCGAAGGCCTTAGTAGTACCTAGCGAGGCCAAAGCACAAGTCTTAGACCCCTTTCACACTGGAGCATATTCCAGGGGCTATCGTTTTTACAATAGGGCCTGCAATACGCCCCTAAAAATCTGTCCCCATTCACACTGGAGCGGTGTGCTAGCAGGACGGTAGAGCGGAGAAGGAGCGGGGAGGGGGCCCAACATCCCCTGCTGACAGCTTGCAGAAGAGTAGAGTGACATCAGCAGAGCGCCGCTCGGCGCTTCTGTGCCCCGTCGGAAGCCTCCTCCCATCTCAGAGAACTGCAGAGGGAGGGGGGACTTGAGATCCCTCACTGACAGCTGAGAGGAGAGGAGAAGAGGAGAGCAGCGTGAAATCAGCTGAGAGCAGCAGGGGGTCAGCGCTATGCCGAAGGTATTTGGCACAACTAGATCGCATAAACACACACACACACACACAGTCTACACTTAATAACACTGTAATAGAGTGGACTCTAGTATTTTAACAGCACTTTAAACTAGGGCTTATTTTCGGGGGAGGGTTTATATTGCAGCCCTTCCTGAAAATCACACTAGGTCTTATTTTTGGGGAAACACGGTAGCAGGCGAGGTTGAAAAAAGATACAAGTCCATCAAGTCCAACCTATGTGTGTGATTTTATGTAAGAATTACATTGTATATCCCTGTATGTTGCGGTCAATCAGGTGCTTATCTAATAGCTTTTTTAAATTATCGATGCTCCCCACTAAAACCACTGCCTGCAGAAGGGAATTCCACATCCTAACCGCTCTTACAGTAAAGAACCCTCTACGCAGTTTAAGGTAAAATCGCTTTTCTTCAAATTTTAGTGAATGCCCGCATGTCCTATTAAATTCCCTTACGTGGAAACATTTTATCCCTATTGTGGGGTCACCAGTATGGTATTTGTGCATTGAAATCATATCCCCTCTCAAGAGTCTCTTCTCCAGACAGAACAAGTTCAGTGCATTTAACCTTTCCTCATAATGTCCTCCAGACTAGGGATGAGCTTCGTATTCGAGTTAAACTCATGCTCGACTCGAACATCGTATGTTCGACCGTTCGTTGAATTACCCACGTTTTGGGCCGTTCGCGCCAAATTTGTGTGGCATTTTTAACGGCCCATAATTCACTGCGGCATCGCAGTGCATTGCTGGCTGATGATTGGTCAAGCATGCACTATGACCCGCATGCTTGGTCAATCACAGCTTGCACAAAACGGAGAGCCAAAATTGGCCAAAGCCTTGTGTAGTGTTAAGAAAGTGATAGAGGGTGCTCTGGTACAATATACTGATATATAAACTAAAAACACACTTGTAGATCTAGAGCTACATACAATGTGATTGTGTATAGCAAGAAAAATATATATAACACAAAAAATTATTTTATATATAAAAAATGTGCTGTACAAGTGATAGAAGATAGAACTAATGAGTCCTAAAAAGTTTTCTGGCAATGACAAACAGTGCAGTCCTTGAAATCCAAAAAAAAAGAAGAAACACCAAAGGATTCCTTAATAAGATTCCACAGCTCCTTCACCAGGCAGATTGAATCACCCCAACCGTGCTCAGAAAAAAGATTGCGCTTACCAGATGGACATGACCTCTTAACGAAAAGAAGGTCAATCTCGCTTATGCAGGAATATGCCTACATTCATTTGGAAAGGTTCTTCACCAGCAAGCAAGAGGATTCACTCCATAGGGATGTACATAGGATAAATGAACAGAGAAAAAGCTCCCATAGTGCGATCAATTAAATTAAAACTGGAATAAAAAACAATCAGGCCAAGGGGCCACTTACATATCCCGGCACTGAGGCTGCAGACAATCACAAACTGGGGGTCGAATACCGCGTTCGCGTGAGATGACCTCGCTCGGATGTTTGGACATGCAGTGATTCCTCGTAGATACGTTTCTGTATCGAATGCGATCATTCATAGTGTAGTAGTCTTGTGTAGTGTGTTGTGGTGGTTAAGAGAGAGAAGACAGAGAGGGAGAGAGAGAATGTCATTTTTTGGAGTTAGATAGAGCAGGCAGGCAGGTTACTCAGTTAAAGTTCCAGTGTGTAGAGGATATATGCATCCCGGGTGTTGTATATATATTTATACACTGTATAGTTTAGCTAGATCCGCACTTCCTAATTTACTGGCAGGCAGGTGATTGTGCTAGCTACAGTATTCTCATGTGGTGTACTGCCTGTGTCCTTTGCAGTGTGCACCTAAAGCTATGTGGTGGGTAGTGCCTGTGTCCTATGCAGTGTGCACCTAAAGCTACGTGGTGTGTACTGCCTGTGTCCTCTGCAGTGTGCACCTAAAGCTACGTGGCGTGTGTACTGCCTGTGTACTCTGCAGTGTGCACCTAAAGATAGGTGGTGTGTGTACTGTCTGTGTCTGTGCTATTTTTCTCAATTATTTTCATCCATATTACAGGGACCAGACATTTCATTAAAGCTGCAAGCAGTTTTAAATTACTTTTTTCTTATAGTAATCTCATTTTGTGCAGGGACAGTTCTAAACATGTGCCACTTCACAGGCATACTATAGACACCCAGCAGGTACGATATTTAAAGGAATTTTTTTTTTCACTTTAAGCATCATTAAAATCACTGCTCCAGAAAAAACTACAGTTTTTTTTTTTCCATTGATACATGTTCCCTGGGGCAAGACCCCGGTTCTCAAAGACGTTTTACAACAATAACTTGCATATTAGGCTTTAAAATTAGCACTTTTAAATTCAAACGCTCAAGTTCCATAGACATCAATGGGGTTCTAAATGTTCGCGCGAATGGTCGGTCCGTTCGAAGGTTCTGGTGCGAACCGAACGGGGGGGTGTTCGGCTTATCCCTATTTCAGACCCTTTATTAATTTTGTTGCCCTTCTCTGGACTCTCTCTAGTTCCAGCACATCTTGTAGATTGGAGAATTATCGCTTTATCCCTGGAGTTAATCCCCTTTGCATGCCAATATTCTGTTTGCTTTGCTTGCAGCAGCTTGGCATTAGACATGTGCAGACTGGAATATTTTGTTTTGTTTTTTTGTTTTCGTTTGGAAAATAAATTTATTTAGTTACTCCCGAAAATCGTTTTGATTTATGTAGTTTTCGTCGGGAAAGTTTTCATCCAAAAACAACGATTTTCGATGCTTTGTCGAATTTTCGTCGTTCAATTCGACAAAGCATCGAAAATCGTCGTTTTGAATACAGTGAATAGGTAGGAATTGAACGACGAAAATTAAACAAAGCATCGAAAATCATCTAATTTTCGTTGTTTAATTTCTACCTATTCATTGTATTCAGAACGACGATTTTCGATGCATTGTCGAATTGAACGACGAAAATTCGACAAAGCATCGAAAATCGTCGGATCTGAACGGAAACGAAAATAAAGCATTTTTTATGTTGGATCTTTCGGTTTTCGTTTCTTGCGCTTTTGTTTTCGTTCGTTAAAACGATAACGAAAATACCAGATTTTCGGACAAAAATGCATTCTAACGAAAACTAATGCACATGTCTACTTGACGTTGCATGCTATTGCTGAGCTGTCATCTACTAGGACACCCACTGGGCCCTTTCCCATCCTAGATTCCCCCAGAGGTTCTCCCCCCCAATGAGTATATTATATTCATATTTTTGCAACCCAAATGCATTATTTAAATGTTTTCCACATTAAACCTCATTTGCCATGTAGTTGCCCACCCCATTAATTTGTTCAGATATTCTTGCAAGGTTTCCACATGCTGCAGAGAAGTTATTGCCCTGCTTAGCTCAGTACCGTCTGAAAATACAGATTGAACTGTTTATCCTATCCCCCAGGTCAATTATGAATAAATTAAGTAGGATTGGTCCCAGGACAGAACCCTGGGGGACCTCACTTTCTACTCCTGACCATTTTGAGTACTCGCCATTTATCACTACACTCTGAACTCGCCCCTGTAACCAGTTTTTAATTCATGTACTCACCCTATGGTCCATGCCAACTGACCTGAGCTGTGCAGTAAACGTTTATGGGGAACTGTTTCAAATGCTATTGCAAAATCCATATACACCACATCTACGGGCCATCCTTTATATAGATGGCAGATCACCTCCTCATAGAAGGTTAATAGATTGGTTTTGCAAGAATGATTCTTCATGAATCCATGCTGATTACTGCTAATGATACAGATACAGTTGTCATTGCTAAAATATTGTATATAGTCCCTTATCATCCCCTCCAAGAGCTTGCAAACAATTGATGTTAGGCTAACTGGTCTCTAATTCCCAGGGAGGTATCTTGGCAGTTTTATAAATATTGGTGCTACATTGGCTTTTCTCCAATTAGCTGGTACCATTCCAGTAAGTAGACTGTTCATAAAATTTAGGAACAATGGTCTGGCAATTACTTGACTGAGTTCCATTAAGGACCTTCAGCTGCAAGCCATCTGGTCCAGGTGACTTATTAATGTTACGTTTTCCAAGTCTATTTCTAATTCTGTCCTCTGTTTGCCATGAGGATGCTTCCTGCGATGTGTCATGAGGATAAACATTGCAGTTTTGATATACAGGCATACCCCTCCCCTTTTTTTTTACCCTCTCTAGCCCTGAGATATAGGGAATACCCTCTGAAATTCCTACAAAATCGAAATCTTCCTCAAACAGTAGCTCTACTTCTTCCATCTTGTCCGCCAGACTCCTACCACTGGTGAACATGCAACGTAGTTTAGACTGGCCGCATATTGTCTCCTTATTGGGTGTTCTGACGTTGCATAGAGAATAATTGTTAGAGCAATATAATTACAGTAGTTATGCATACAATGCAATCTTCTAACCAATGTGGTAAAAGATTTGGTATTTGGCCATACTATTAGGATACCAGACAATAATGATGAAGGAGGTTTTTTGTACTGAATCATTGATTCATCAAAAATTCGAAAAATACGCGTTTGAGTTGCTGCTTATAGGCTTATGGTTTGCAAATGTCACTAACTTGTCATGGATTTTGCTGCTGTTTGTGTTTATTGCAGTCAGCAAAATGTGTTATACAATAGCATTATGTTTTGTGCCCTGCTAAATATTCTAGTATTTCTGTTGTGTAAGTATCCCAGCTTACAATTCACTTGTTTGAAATCTATATAAGTGAATGATCCAAGATTTCATATGTAATTTGCATAGGCTACAGATTATTATTGAATTACATGATTTCACAAACACATTAATGGAACTTGATTTTTTTAGGTTTGATTACAACTGCTGTTTTAAAAAAAAAGATCATATGAAGCACTTGATGGGTTATGCAACAGGGCTGTACAAAGATCACTGATGTGTAGCAGCTCTGCTCCACAATGAGATTTATTCATTAATCAGATCAAAAGGTGACAACAATAATGAATATGTAGCCTGATTATTTTGCTATAGGTTAATACACATAGCAGGTTAACATTTGCCTTACAAGAAAGACTCTCAAAGACTAATTTGACCAATAGGAGTTACAGTTTCCTAAACCTCTCATTGACTCCAGAGGCAAGATCACCTTTGCTCTATCACCCTTTAGTATATTCAACCCATTTGCTGCTGGAGCATTTTTTCATTTTGCATACTCATGCTACAATGTATATTTTTTACATGAAAATGCACCTTTAATCAAAAATAGGTATTGACTCTTGAATAAAATAGGTATTGACTCTTGAATAAAATTGGTAACAGCTGGAATTTTGTATACCAAATGATATTTGCATGCATGTAAATCAAATCTGTATTTAAAAAAATATATATATATAAACTCAAACTAATTTTAGCTCACACAGACACAATATAATCCCCTATTTTTTTGGTAAGATGAGGTTGTATCAAGTAAATACCAAATATGTCGAGTTAAAAAATTGCATACAACTGCAAGGTAGCAATAAACCCACTTTACAGCCACCCAAATTACTTTTAGTACAGAGCCAGCCACAGGGAAGTAAACAAACTTTGCCTACTAAAGTGGGCAGAAGTCTGTTTACATGCTGTCTCTGCTGTCGCTGTAATAATCATTGCATTGACAGCAAAAGTGTTAAAGCTAAGCTGAGTTTGAAGCTTCCTTGTATACATTCTTTGTGGGAGAGTTTCACTAGATTAAAAAAAAACAATCTCTTTCATTTATGGCCAGATTTAGCTAATCAGAAAAGTTGAGAATGAATCTCTACTGGGTGAAAATGTAGAACATTTTCAAAATTACCAATGAGTGCCGTAACCCGTAATGTCATCCTGTAACTGAAATAATGCCAAAATAATCCAAAAGAGGGAGAGAATGGACTTTTTAGACACCACACAGATCACAATGGGATTATAAAAGGTACACTTTTTTTGAGTATTATTTGTAAAAACTCTTACAAAAAAAATACATCACAAGATGACTTCACAGATTATGGAAAGAAAAACACAATTTCAGAAGTATTAAATCAGTGCTATAGAAGCAGGTAACCAAGAAACATGTAAAGGAGCTATACAAGCATGGTGGAATATTACTTTGAATAAGTACTATTAGCATTGATCTTACACTTCAGAAACAGAAATCATCTTCTTGAAATGTACTTTGTTTTTGAGTGTTTTTACATGTAATAACTAATACAATGCGTACCTTTTATAACTCCATTCTGATCTGTGTGGTACCTACAATGTCTGTGATTCTCTTCAGATTTAACTAATGCTTATGACTCTGGACAACACACCAGTAATTTTGGATTCTGTATATTATAATGTGAAAGGACAACAACACATTCTAAAAAACATGATCACAGAACAGAAGGTGGTTTATTGAATGTCTTACATGTATCATGTATAATAGGCAAATCAACATACAGTAGATTATGACAGAATTGTATTGATGTTTTACAAAGAATATTGTAGATTTAATGTTACAAGTTATGTTTCATATCAGGGCATGTTTTGCTTCAATACTTTTTTAAATACTGGATTTTTTTCCCACATTTTCTGTGGCCATTTCAATAATCATTCTTCACAGACACACTAACAATTTAACAATTATGTTGACCGTTCGAAAACTATGTTCTCGTCTAAACTCAGAAAGTAGATAGAGCTATAGAAAATAAGCTGCTTGAGTAACAAAGAATTCCTGAAATAGATTGAAAGAGGTTACAGTTCTATCCTATTAGCTTTAGCAGCAGACAATAGAAAAGGTAAGATAATTCAGCTTTTACAGCAAGAGAAGAAAGCTGAATCGGTTTCATTTTCAACATTAAGTAATAAATGAAACCACCTGGGGATCATGGGAAAGCCTGTTCAACGCTGTCATTATACTTTATTTTGTTTGTCTCCTCCTACCAAAGGCCTACATGGACCCTTGAGGACATACAATCCTTCCAGTTTTCTCACTAGTAACAAAATATACAAGAGCAAACTGTACAAGTAAAAGATCAGCTGCAATAACGCTGTTAACCCCTCTGACATTTAACAAGTTTGATGGGTTTGCTGAGAAGTTAAAGAAAGAACAGTAACTTGAAATTGACAATGACTTAGTGAAAAACCAATTCAAGTGTAAATGGTATAAATCAATTAAATGCTCTATAGTGAGAGGGTGGCTAAACCAAAGAAATGGATTGCTGCAATAAGGCATCTATTATGCTTTAACCCGATCTTTATAATGAGATACAGCCAAAATATCATATGGTCTAAAAACTGACTAGCAATACTAGTACAGTGAAGGGGACTTAGCATTATATTAATTATGTTGGACTCTACATTAAACTTTGTGGGAAAAAAAACTCAGAACTAATCCACATGCATCATTAACTTTTAAAAAGGCCCTAGTTACCTTCTGTCACTTAATGACATGCATAACAGTTTAATGCAACTCTACTTTTAATTATCAAAGCCCTTTCTTTAAAATATCAAGTATCCCACATGAAATTGTCCTGAGTTCTATTTACGGTCTCATCTGTCACTGTAAATGTCATCACTTTATTTCTCTTTTGGATGCTGTGACAAGCCGACTCTTATCCCAAGCTTTATCTCTTTTCTCTGTCCCTTATTATCCTACAAAGATCCCCTTTTCATACTTTACAGCTGTATCCGCTTTCCACACGTGGCATATGATTGCCTTGGTAAAGGTATTTTCTGTTTCAATCTCGCATTTTCCCAAGGGAGAAAAAAGGGACAAGCTTTCTGGAGTTGATTTCACTGAGAAAATTGTTTAGAATTGCCTCATTCCTCAGCAGATTAACAAATGCATACAATCCCAGCCTAAGTGCTATTGTATAGCACAATTTGTCCATTATACTTTGTCCATTCCGTTTAGAAAAACCCTCACCAATTAAAGTAATACAGCCCTCCAATACCTGCTACCAATTAAATCTGAGCTGTATTACCTGCCTTGATGCAGCTGTTCACCGACTCCTGCCACTTATGAACATTATTAGTCCAATTCATTACCAAGGGTAAGTGGCAGGAATTCAAGCTAGTCATTTTCTATATGAGTTAAGCTGAATTATTACATTTCATATGAAGGCTTTGACAGATGAAAATACAAATGTAAAGAATTAATACACTGCTTCATTTTTACTTTTAGAACACAAGCTAGGATGTCCACTGAGGGCTGATTTTCTAAAGGAGTAATTTTTATCCTGAATAAATGCACCTTTGATCTCGCCAAACACACAATCAACTTAGAGAGCAACTGCAGAAACAAATAATGTACAACCAGTGAGCTATTAATGCAATTCAAGAAACTCTAAAATTGTGTTAAAGCAGCCAGGATTTTGCATTCTTTTTATTTGAGCTTTTAAGGGGACCAGTAACCTCTTGTTCCATGATCCTAGCCTTTACAAATTCCCTTTTATGTATGTAAGAGTGTCATCAGTGATCTCAAAGACAAGGTGATGCATTAACCAGAAATGGCACTGGCTGTTTTTTTTTTCCTTTACAAATGAAGGCATGTGGTTATTAAGATTTTGCTCAGACTGCAATTAGAGGCCAAATAAAAAAAAGTGACATGGGGCAAGAAAATGAAATCCCCTGGGTGAGTTTTACTGGTTCCGACTGGCTCCTGCATATTTACGTCGGCAGACTGGTAGGGCTGGTTACTTTGAAATTCCGTGTGGGGGGGCGTGCCCCTGCTGCAAGCTCCGTTACCATGCCCACGGGACCCCACGGACTCGATGTCCGCCGGTGGCCTGCGATCGGGTCACACAGCTGCAGAATGGGGAGAGGCAAGTGTAAACAAGCATCTCCCCGTTCTGACTAGTGAAGCTGTCACTGATTGTCTGTTCCCTGTGATCGGGAACAACAATCAGTGAAGTGTGACATGTAGCCACACCCCTAACAGTAAGAATCACTCCCTAGGGTACACTTAACACCTTCAGTGCCACTAAGTGGTTAACCCCTTCACTGTCAGTGTAATTTTCACAGTAATGAGTACATATTTATAGCACTGATCGCTGTAAAAATGACAATGGTCCCAAAAATGTGTCAAAAGTGTCCGACGTGTCCGCGATAATGTCACAGTCACAATAAAAATTGCAGATCGCCACAATTACTAGTAAAAAAAAATATTAATAAAAATGCCGTAAAACAATCCCCTATTTTGTAGACACTATGGGCCAGATTCAGATACACTTAATATTGCGCTGCGTAATAGAAATACTCTACGTATTTTACCAGGCTCTACACCGAATTCTGGTAGATTTTTGCCCGTACGCTACGGCGGCGTAGTCTATTTCTCGCCGCGTAAAAGAAATACGCGATTAGGGGCGTGAAGCATTTAAATTAAGCGCGTCCCAGCGGCAATCGAACTGCGTATGCTCCGTTCAGAAATTTCCCGCCGTGCATTGCGTGAAATCACGTCGTTACATCATTCGTTGTTTGAGTAGCGTCGTTTACGAACATTCCTATTCCCGGACGACTTACGTAAAAAATAATAAAAGACTTCGGAAATTGTAGAAATTCGACGCGGGAACAACGGCCATACTTAACATGGGCTGTCTAATATTAGAGCAGCAAAAAGCTGGTATAGTGTTACGCAAAAAAAAGATGACTAAAGGTGCCGTAAGAGATTGCGAATGAAGATCGTAATTTCGGGGATCGCCGGCAAAAGCTCATTTGCATACCCCGACGCGGAAAACGACGATAAGTCCACCCAGTGGCCACAATTTTATTGCAGCGTAGATCCGAAGGCGTACGAACATGTAATCCAGTCGAATTGAAGCCCGCAGCCGTCTATTCATGGTTTGAGGTTTCCGACTAGCTAAAAAACGCGCGTAATTTGAAATTACTCCAGTCTAACACTAGTTAGACAGGAGTTACGGCTCTCTGAATCTGGCCCTATAACTTTTGCGCAAACCAGTCAATAAACCAAAAATATGTAGAAGAATGCGTATCGGCCTAAACTGAGCAAAAATTATTATTTTTAATATATTTTTTGGGGGATATTTTGGGGATATTTATTATAGCAAAACATTATTAATAAAAATGACGTAAAACTATCCCCTATTTTGTAGACACTATGGGCCAGATTCACGTACATCGGCGCATTTTTTGACTGGCGTAGCGCACCTCCTTTACGTTAGACTGCCGCAATGTAGCGGCGCAATCACTGTATTCTCGATTGATTTGCGCAGAAATTAGCGCATGTGCAACGTAATTTCAGAGGCGTAAGGCGGAGTAATTCAAATTGGGAAGGACGTGGGTGTGTTACATTGAAATGAGCCGTGACCCCATGCAAATGAAGGGCCGGCCGGCTCGCGCATGAAGCAGACCATGGTCAGAACCTCTGTGCGCATGCTCACAACTTGGGAACGGTGCAATCAGTGAAATTGGAAGTGGACCAGAGCAACTTTGTGAACCATGCAGACAGCATAAATAGACAGACACAAACGCACTTCCTTTGCAAAAGTACATCCCTTTGTATCCCTCCCTATACAGCAAGGTGCTTTTGTTCTGTTGTTTGTTGCGTTGTTGACTTGTCTTTGTTATATTTGTTGACTGTTTGATCTAGTGTTTTGTAGAAGAAAGTGTTTTTTGGTGACTGCTTGTAAAACTTTTTGGTTGATAGATTTTTGTTTGTTTGTTTTGTTGCTTGATTTTTCCTGCTTGTTTTTGTGAGTGATTTTTGCTGATTGTTTGGGAGAGAGTTTTTGTATGAGTATGACTGAGAGGAAGAGGAAGTTGAATTTTACTTTGGGGGAAAAACAAATAATTGCCCGGGCCATTACCCAATGTGGGGGTTTCCTCCACGGCCCGGAAAGTGGCAACACCACCCCGGCCAGGAGGCGTGAGATTTTGCAGCACATTACTGACCAGGTGAATTCAGCGGGGGGGAGACCCGGACACGGCCGGGGATTGAAAAGAAAATCAATGACCTCCGGCGTCTGGTCAGAAAGAAGCTGGCCAAAATGGCAGCCCATGCCAGGGGCACAGGAGGGGGCCAACCATGCCCTGTTAGGCTGACAGCGGAGGAGCGTGCGGTGGCCCACACCTTTCATAGACAACAGGTGGAGGGGCTGCCTGGCTATGACTCCAGTCATGAAGGCGTGATGCCAGGTAAGTTTTTTTTGCCCTATCAGGTGTGTAGCATGTGGGGGGGGGGTGAAAGGAAATATGTGGCAAGTGTGTGGATCCTCCAACCTGTGAATGTTTTGTGTCATCCACAGATGTGCAGGAGGGTGCTGGGCCATCTGGGCTGACCGCACCATCCCAGGGACAACAGCCTGATGAGGACCCCCAGACAATGCCGGAGTCCTCGGAGGAGGTTGAAGAGGAGGAGTTGGAGGAGGAGTTTGAGGAGGAGGATGTCATGTCAGCCAGTGGATTGCTGTTTTTGGAGGAGTCTTCCTCTCTGACTGGCAGCAGCCAGCTCTCCATAAGGGCTAGCCCCTCCCACTCCTCCCCCAACAGGGCTCCTCTTCCAAGGGCCTCCCCTTCTCCCCGGCCACAAGCCTCAGCTGGAGGCAGGAAGTTGTCCCAGAAGACCAGGGGGGTGGCCGAGGTTCTGCCCGCCAATCTGAGAAGGGACCAGGCCCTTCAGACCCGCCATCTGGGACAGGTCAGCCAGACTTTGGGGCGGATGGAGGAGAGCCTGTCCTCCATAAAGGATACACTTGGGGACCTGGACTGCCACTCCCGGGCTCTTACAAACAGCCTAAACATACTGCAGACTACAACAGCAGACGTTGGGCAGGATGTGAGGGCCCTCACCCAGGCTATCCAGGCCAACACGGCAACACTAGGTGCTGGCCTGAACAGAATTGCTGTGGCCTTGGAGGGCAGGCCGCCAGGTGGGCAGAGACCAGGGGCTGCTCCTCCTTCCCCGGATTACCCCCCCCCCCCTCCCCATGAGTCTCCCCTGAGGAGCCGGGGCTGTGGCCGTGGGCGCCCCAGGCGTGGATCATGCCAGCAGCATTAATTTGTTTTCCCCCTTTTTTTTCATGTTTTTTTTTTTTGCTGGACATTTTTTTTTGTGTTGTGAATGTTTTTGGAATGTGGAGGTGATATTCCTGCCGGAAAAGGGATGTCACCCTCAGTTTTGGTGGAGTAGGGTTCCCCAGGACCAGGGAGAAGTGATCCCCAGGTCCGTGTGAATGGTGTATGAATGTACAGTGACATAATTGGCCGTGGCGTGGCGTTGCTGCTCACAAGTCCAGCATGGTGGGCTTGTGCTAATTCTTTTCAATTGTTTTTTTATTGGTAATTCAAGAAAAGTAAAGCAATTACAACAACATTTGAGAAAGGTCATTACAATCAATGCCTTGTTGCATGCAATAAACAATAGAAACATTTCAAAAGTGAATATTACATACAAAGATTAATACAGTGCTCTCCCTTACAAGCGCTCATACTGTAGACGGGATTGCGCATCCTACTACACTGTGTGGATACTGCACCCCCATGAAAGAGGAGAATTGAAGGGAAGAGCATACGAATTTGTTCAGTATACAATTATTGTTATAAGTTGTCTTTACTGAGAGCATCTAATAGCGAGAAGAAGATATTAAAGGAAAATAAGAAGAGAAGAAAGAAGGAAAAGAAGAAAAAGGGTGCAAACAAAGAAAAATAAAAAGGTATAAAATAAGCCAAACATCTTCACAGATCTGTACCTGAGACGGCTGTCCAGTGTAGTTATCAGACTTTTCCCCTGGATGCCCAGGGAGCCCATTGTTCATCAAATTTGGAAATTGAAAGAGCCTGCATAGCAAAATGTCTCTCATAAGAATATTGTTCTTGAACCCTTCTAATAACTTCTTTAATGCTGGGCACTAAGGTGGACTTCCATTTTGATGTAGTTGCCAACCTAGCAGCAACGAGGACATGACTCACTATATTACGGAATTGTTTAGGGATAGTGGTTAAGCCAAGGGAGAGAAGGGCCATCTGGGGAGACTGTCCCACAGAGAGACCCGTAATAGAGGATATTAATTGAAACACTTCACACCAAAAGTTGCTCAGGCACTTACAGTCCCAGAGAGTGTGAAGTATATTGCCCCGGTCCCCGCACTTCCTCCAACAGTTGCTCGATTCCGTGGGGAAGATCATGGACATCCTGACTGGGGTAAGATATGTTCTATGCAATATTTTTAGCATCGAATCCCAGTGGTTAGTGCAATGAGAATAAGCGTAACAGGCTTTAATGGCTGTTTTCCACTCAGACGGAGTGTGCACAGAGTTCAAGTCCCTTTCCCAGTTAATCATACTTGCAGTCTTGGTGAAATTAGGGTAATTTTGCAGGGATTTATATAGCCACGACAGGCCTTTAGGTTGGTCATATTTGGATGACAAGTATCGCCACACCCCGTTATGTAACTTATAGTGGGCCTGTGGGTTTTTAGTATGGAAATGTTGTATCTGGATTTTAGAATAGGGATGAGAAGTGGGGTTCTCCCTTAATATATCACTGTGAGTACTAAGACCGTGTTTGACCCATTGTTGAATATTGATGTCTGGAATCAAATATTCATAAATCCTGAGATTAGACACTTCTTGTCTTAACAAATCCTCCGAAGGAGATGTCGAATGGAGTTTTCTCCATGCTGAGAGTGTCGCTTCAATGGAAGGGACTTTGGGGCAAGCAAGAGTTAAATCCGTGAGGTTGGCCAGTAACAATGAGGGAAGATCTCTCTGTGAAACCATAGTCTTTTCTATGTGGACCCAAAGCTTGGAGGTGTGGGGGTCGAACCAGGCCTTCGCTTGGTCTAAGATTGCCGCCCTGTAGTAATTGCGAATGTGTGGGAATCCAGCCCCCCCATTTGATCTATGTTTTAGTGCTATTACATAAGGGATCTTAGACATCCTACGGTTCCAAATGAACTGCCTGAACAATTTATCTATCAGATTAAAGAAAGACTCTGGCAGACATATAGGGATAGTTCTGAAGTGGTATATTAATTTGGGTAACACGACCATTTTTAGTGCAGCTATCCTGCCTAGCCAGGAAAGTTCATAAGATCCTATGTGTTGTAGATCATTCTTGATTATTTCAACCAGGGGGGGGAAATTTGCTGCATACGTAGATGTGGTGGGGAAGGGCACCTTCACACCTAAATACGAAATAGACTTTGACATCCATTGAAATTGGTACTGTTTTTTCAAGGTGGAAAGTAGAGGTTGGGACAGGTTAATAGGCAGTATACAGGATTTCATAACATTTAACTTATAATAGGAAACCTCACTGTATTTTTGTAAAACAGAGAAAACCTTAGCCAAGGAGGAAGCCGGATTGGTAATTGTCAAGATAACATCGTCGGCAAACAGTCCGATTTTATGGACACGATCATTTACCTTAATCCCTGAGATTCCATTATCCGACCGTATAGCCTCCGCCAAGGGCTCCATCATTAGGGAAAAAATGATGGGTGAAAGGGGGCATCCCTGGCGGGTACCATTCGTTATGCAAAATGGATCTGAGAGGGCATTGGATGAGAACACTCTAGCTGAGGGTACTGAATATAGAGCCATAATAGCAGATAGGATGTTGCCTTTAAGACCAAATTTTTGAAGGGTGGCCTTAAGGTATCCCCAATGGACCCTGTCAAAGGCCTTTTCGGCATCTAATGCCAAAATAGCTGTTGGCGTGTTCTTACCCTCCACAATATGTAGCAGGTCAAATAGCCGCCTAGTTCCATCTGGCGCTTGCCGGCCTCTGACAAATCCCACTTGGTCAGCTCCGACCAGGGATGGAGTGATTTTCGCTAATCTATTTGCCAAGACCTTGGCGTACAGTTTTAAGTCAGTATTTAATAAGGATATTGGTCTAAAATTTTGGGGAGAATCCGGCTTCTTCCCTGGCTTGGGTAGTGTAACAATTATAGCCTGTAACATCTCTGCGGGGAACCTTGCCGAGGAGGAGACACTGTTGAAGAGCACGCCCAGATAAGGGATCAGGACTTGCGAGAAAACTTTGTAATATTCTGATGAAAAGCCATCAGCACCAGGGGACTTATTTTTAGGTAGGGCTTTAATGGTGTCTAAGATTTCTTTATCCAATATCGGGGCATTAAGTAGTGATAGATCGTCCTCTGACAGGGAAGGTAAAGACACTGAGCTTAGAAAGGATTCAATAGAATAGGAAGAAGGTTGAGGAGTGGAGACATCTAATTGTAGATTGTACAAGTCTCTATAGTACTTCATGAAGGAATTGGCAATTTTGGAGGGGTGATGTTCTAAGACGCCCGTATGGGGGTCTCGCATGGATACTAAATTTGATTTCCGTTGTCTTTTAGTAATGTAGTTGGCCAAAAGCTTGCCTGCTTTGTTACCGTGGGCGTAGAATTGTGCTTTGATTCTTTTTAAATGGTTTTGGTGGCTCGATAGAAGGGACACACGGACTTTCTGTCTGCAATTAAACAGGTCAGATTCAACCTCAGGGGAAGGATCAGATTTATGTAGGTCTTCCAAGGACTTAAGCTCTCTAAGCAAGCTGTCCAACAGTTCCCTCCTCCTCCTCCTCTCCCGCGCCGCAGCCTGTATAAGAAGGCCCCTGCTAAAAGCTTTGTGGGAGCACCACAGGGTAGATATGTCCACATCACTAGTATCATTAATTCTAAAAAATTCAGACAATTGTTGGGTGATCTTAGACGTGGAGGAAGGGTTGGCTAAAGTCTCTATGTTGTTCCTCCAGAGGTATGTCGGGGAAGAGGGGAAATTCCCTGTAAACGTGATAGAGATCGGAGCGTGATCCGACCATGTGATCGAGTGTATCTCCGCCGAAACAGTTTTTTGAAGAAGGGTGAGGTCCGATAGGAAAAAATCAATCCTGGAATAGAGGCGGTGAGGAAAGGAGTAATAGGTGTAGTCCCTCTCACTTGAATGTAGACACCTCCAGGAGTCATAGAGACCGTAGTCAGTCAAAAAGGATTGCAGCTCCCTCCTGGTAGAGGGGTGTTGTCCCGAGCAATCCATTAGCTTGTTAATCACGCAGTTGAAGTCTCCACAAAGGAGCAAGGAACCCTTCCTGACTTTGCTGATCTTTTTCATTAGGGACCTCAAAAAGGGGATTGGACGCTGGTTTGGGGCATACAGGTTTACCAGGGTGTATGTGGTGTTGTTGAGATCACACACTAAAATGATGAATCTACCATTAGGGTCAGAGACCTCCTGGTGAAGCTTAAATGAGACAGAGTGATTCATTGCAATCAGGACGCCCCGCTTTTTAACAGGGGCAGAGGCAGTGAAAACATGAGGAAAGGCTCTATGTGTGCATTTCGGAGGTTTTGCTGACATAAAATGAGTTTCTTGAGCACAGAGAATATCCCCTTTCAGTTTCAGTGATTCTCTCCACATTGCACTCCTCTTAAATGGACTGTTAAGCCCATGGGTATTCATGGATACAATTGACAGGGTCATTGTGGAACACTAGTGAGGTGTGCTGCGTATGCGTTGGTCTTATAAAAGAGCTGGTACCTTAATGGCATGTTACCTGCAGAGAGCGCCAGCAGGGCTTCGTAGACATCACTTGAGGGGACTGCAGTGTGGTAGACATGTGCGTCCGGCTTCCAAAGAACAGAGAGAACAGATGGGACTCGGTAGACCTCAGGTGCAGTAGATAAAAAAAAAAAGGAAAGGGAAACAAAAAAAAAAGTCAAAGTCATAAGTTTAAACAGGAACATAAACATAGAAACGTAAGTAACCACGCAAGGTGCGAGTAAACCTCGCAAAAAGCTCATTGGGGGAATATGAGCTCCAAAAAGAACCAACATATAGTTGTAACTCCAGCTTCAAATATTAGGCTATTCAACATTAAATATCCTTAGGGCAAGGGTCAAGCACTGCTCCAGTCCTGGGGCAACTTGGAAAGTAGCTGTCTTGGCGATGGGGCACGTTCATCATCAGGCAATAAGCTCCACTTCTTAGCTAACGCCACCCCCTCGTCGATGCTTCTAATAATATGCGTGCGGTTGTCCCTGGTAATCAGAAGCTTTGTAGGAAATCCCCAGGAGTAAGCAATCTTGTGGTTTTGCAGGAGTTTAGTAATGGTGGACAGGTTTTTGCGTGCCATCATTGTATGCTGCGACAGGTCTGCGAACACTGAGATTGCTGAGTAGGGCGGGGGGAGGGGCTGGTGTTTCCTAGAGAAGCGCATTAGGTCATCTTTAATGTGGTAAAAATGCACACGGGCAATTACATCTCTGGGGACCTTTTCAGGAAGGAATTTCGGTTTAGGAAGACGATGAGCTCTGTCCACAATAATTTCGGAGCCTGAGGCCTCAGGCAGCATGGCCGCTATGAAGTCCTGTACATAGTGCCGCAGTTCAGACGGGGTCACCGATTCCTCCACTCCACGCAGTTTAACGTTATTCCTGCGGGATCTATCTTCTAATTCAGCTAATTTATCCCTTATAGCATGAATGTCCCCCTCTGTTTCATAATGTGCATCCACTAAGTCATTATGCGCGCCAGTGAATTCCCCCATCTTGTCCTCCAAATGACTAACTCTGCCTCCTAAGGCTGAAACCTCTTTGTTCATCTGTGATACACACATCATCATATCTCTATGCAGAGAGCCCCTCAAAGTCACCAGCATATCTTTCATTATTGTGTCACTTAGGGGAATACCTGAGGTTGGGAACTCTTGGATCTGTTCAATAAAGGCCTTAGTGCTGTTCTGCGAATCACAGGATTCCTCCAGCTCACCTGCATAGCTGTGTCCTTCTGATCTCTTGAGAGCAGATTTCTGCGGGCTGTTGCTGGGAGAGTGAACCGGAGTGGATCCTCCGCTGCCTCTGCCGCTGTTGTGTAGCCTGCGCCCATCTGAGAACTGCCCAGGGCTGTGGACATCCTCCCCACGATGCTGGCTGCGCCGCGATCCGGAGGCCTCGGCGCCATCTTGAGGCCTAGGCGTGCTTGCGGACGGGAAGAAATCCGTGAGTTTCGCCGGCTTTTTGTCGGTCTTTCTCTTCCCCATAGCGGCGGTGATCCCTCCGGGCTATGTAGCGGCAGGCTGTGTATATTTTTTGTGGCTGGATCTTTGCTTGTGGTCGCTGGGTGTTGGTCCTACACACGGAGCTCTCTCCTCACACAGCCATCCGCTCCGGCTGCCGGCCACGCCCCCGGGCTTGTGCTAATTCAATTTGATGAGGATGTGATGTGTCTGTGCTAGGGACCACAGTGGCGTGCATGCATGCATTCTCATTGTGCCATGATTAATGTGTGTGTTTAACGTGCAAAGATGCCTAATGTGAGCTGTCTCCTGGCTGCTCTTCCCTCAGAAGATGGGGTAGCCTCGGTTAGGGGGGGATTGTCTGGTTCAGGAGTCAGGTCATCACGTATGTTAATCTGCAGGCCCTTTCTTACTGCGAAGTTGTGCAGCAGGCAACATGCACCGATGATCTGGCACACAAAGTTTGGGGAATACAACAGGGTCCCCCCAGACTTATCCCGGCATCGGAAACGTGACTTCAGGAGGCCAAAGGTGCGCTCCACCACTGCACGTGTTTGGGCGTGGGCTTCATTGTATCTTTCCTCTCCTGGGGTTTGGGGGTTCCGGATAGGAGTCATGAGATGGGGTCCCAGTGCATATGCAGAGTCACCTGTAAGGGAAAAGACAGGGGGATGTTAGTCATGCATGTGCCCCTTGTGATGTGTGCATCATGGGGGGAACAGTCATGCCTGCCACCCATGTCACTCACCAACCAGCCAGGTGTCCCCATACACGTTCTGTTCAAATTCCATTCGGATGGGGCTCTGATTGTAGATGTAGCTGTCATTGCTGGATCCGGGGTGTTTGGCACGGACGTGCCATATGAGGCCTTGGGCATCGACTATCACCTGTACGTTGATGGAATGCCAATGCTTCCGATTGCGGTATATGTGCTCTGTCTCATGGGGGGGCTGGAGTGCCACATGTGTGCAATTAATGGCCCCCACGGTGCGTGGGAATCTGTCAATTCTGTAGAAATCTGTCATTGCCTTCAGCCGCAGGTCTTCAGTGGTTGGTTTGATGATTTGGTTGGCCATGCGTCTGAGGATTGCAGGGACAACCTGGTGCACACATCTGCTCATGGAGGATTGTGACATCCCAGCCACCACTCCACTTGTTATTTGAAAAGAGCCACTGGCAAGGAAATGGAGTGTTGCCATGACCTTGACCAGTGGCTGTACTGCATGTGAGCGGTGTGTTGGGCTGGTGATGTCCTCCTGCAAGGTTGTGGTTAATTCCAGGATGGCATGAGGGGTGAATCTGAAGATGCGATACACCTCAGAATCACTCATGCCAAAGAGGTCTATGCAGGTGCGGCATATCCTCTCCCGTGCCCTCCTCCGTGCCATCCTCCTTCTTTGCTCCTCTAAAGTCAGTAGTATAGCTATGAGCAAGGATGTCCCTGGCATGTTGGCATACAGATTGTTGTGCAACACGTGTGACTGCTCAGCTTCTCACTAACAGTGTTGCTTTCTCTGACATGTAGACGGATTGTCTAATTTTATACCACCTTTTATATGGTCTAATTTTAGACAGGCCGTGCAGCTGTTGCGCACAGAGCGTAGCCTGCGCTGCAACAACGTTCTTTTGTGCATCCTCGTAACTCCCTCATTAGCATATTTGAATAGCAAATCAATGGTGTGTCTAGCGCAGTTTTGCGCGGACGGATGCGCCTGTCTATCGAAATTACACCGGACAAAAAAATGTAGATTTCTTGCGTATCTCGTTTTGGGGATGCGGCGCATCGAAATGCAGGCGCAAATTTAGACTTACGCCGTGCATCTCCTGTAACGCCGGCGTAATCGCTCTGTGAATCTGGCCCTATAACTTTTGCGCAAACCAGCCAATAAACCAAAAATATGTAGAAGAATGCGTATCAGCCTAAACTGAGCAAAAATTATTTTTTTTTATATATTTTTTTGGGGATATTTATTATAGCAAAAAGTAAAAAAAATATAGCTTTTTTTTTTAAATTGTCGCTCTATTTTTGTTTATAGCGCAAAAAGTAAAAACTGCAGAGGTGATCAAATACCACCAAAAGAAAGCTCTACTTGTGGGAAAAAAAGGCCGTCAATTTTGTTTGGGAGCCACGTCGCATGACCACGCAATTGTCAAGTATTTTACAGTGCTTCACTTTTTCCACATTTTGTTATGTTACAGCTCTATTCCAAAATGGATTAAATTCATTATTTTCATCAAAATGCTACAAAAAATACACTACAATGACAAATTAAAATAAGTTTGTTTAAGGGGGCGCATGCGCGGCGCTGACGAAGATGGTCGCTTGTTAGTCTAGCTCCCGGCGTAGCGGGACTGATTTATCCTCCTGGGGGCTATAACTTTTCAATCTACATCCCAGATTATCACCCCCCCAGCCCCGGTGTCTGTGGTGCATGTCTGCGGCGAAGAAGAAGAATAAGGGAGCAGCCCAAACCTCTCTAACCCACTATCTCCTCCGTACGAGGGAGCGGTACGGCATGGCCCAAGATAACGCCTCGGTTCTGGCCTTGCCTCCAGAGCTGACCCCCTCCTCACGTCCTGAGAACTGTGAGTACCCTGGGACTCTTTCTAAGGCGGACCTAGATGCTAGTTTGGAGGCCATGTACAACAGGCTCGCCTCAAAGTTCCAATCGGAACTGAACAAAACCTTGCACACTTTGTCTCAGGAGATCTCTTCACTGGGCTCCCGCACGGATTTGCTCGGGACAAAACATGACGAGCTGGCCCTAGCCTATAGTGATCTCAGCAGGGAGCATGAAAATCTGTCTCGGGCTTTTGCCCATCTACAAGCACAAGTCGAGGATCTCGACAATCGCAATCGCCGTCAGAATCTGCGACTGCGGGGGTTTCCATAGTCGATCACGGACCTGATCCCCGTGGTGATCAGACTCTTTAAGTCATTGCTTCCAGAAAGAGAGGCCGCAGCTTTTACGTGCGATAGAATCCATAGGGCACTGAGACCTAAGCCCCCTGATGATAAACCTCCTAGAGACATTGTTCTTTGCCTTAAAGACTTTCTCATTAAAGAAGAAATTTTGAGAGCCGCCAGGAATACCCAGAGAATCACTTTGGATGATTTTACAGTGCAAATTTTTCCTGATCTATCTCCCGCCACCCTGGAAAGAAGGAGGGGGATGAAGGAAGTCACGGCGGTGTTACAATCTGCTTGCATCCGCTATAGATGGGGGTTTCCATTCAAGTTATCGATCCCCCACAATGGAACCACCTACGTTGCCACCTCTGTGTTCGAGGGAAAGGAGATCCTGGTCAAGCTGGGTCTCCTGGATGCAGCAGAGATTCGTTGCCCCCCCCTTGACACCCCGTCCATCCCAAATCTGGCAGACTCCACCATCGCGACGGGACAGGAGGAGAATGCGCTATGGTGAGGGATCTCCACGGAACTGACAGACTTTAACCCTTCCTTTCTGCTCAATTGCCACTACGGGACCTCTACATATCTGTTTAATTCCTGGACTTGCTGCTCTTGTCTATTTCTCAAGTTTTGGATGAGGTGCTGCGATGACTGTTTTTCCCGGATTTTCTTCTTGACCCATGTCATGTTGACACTGGCTTATTCAACATTGATAATGTCCATCCCGTGGCGCCGCTGCATGTTTTCCCCTCCCACTTCTCGCAGGCTTCCCACCCAAAATATTTTAATAGACATTTCTCTCAGGCCTACTATTCTCTCCATTCTTCTAAGAGTAGGGGGGCGGCTATATTTTTACACTCCTCTCTCAACTTTGACGCCCAACATATTTATAAGGATAAGGAAAGTAGGTTTGTTATTGTCAAGGGTATGCTCCACAATAGAGAATGTACGATTTATGCCCCTAATGAAGCTGCAGCTACCTTTTTCTCCTCCTTTTTTTCTGTCCTGGAAAAATACCTGTCACCCCATTTGATTATTGGTGGAGACTTCAACTTGGTCTCCACTCCTTCCCTTGACAGAAGCCTTAACTCCCCATTGTCTAGGGCCTTCCCTAAATCCCTTTCTCACAGACTAACAAATTTACAATTAATTGATTCCTGGCGTGCCCTGAATGTTGGGGCTCGGGAATATACGTTCTTTTCTCACCCTCACCGTAGCTATGCTAGATTGGACTATATCTTTACTACACCGATCATTCTTGCCAATTCTAGCTTGGCTAGCATTCATAGTTGTGTGTGGTCAGACCACCATATAACCTCTTTCTCTACTGAGTTTATTCGGCTACCCCCTTCTGCATTCACATGGCGTTTAAATGAAGCCCTGCTCTCGGATCCTCTGGTGGAATCGGATGTCTCCAGGTCAATTGAATCCTATTTCTCTATCAATGAGATTCCGGAGACTCCGATTTCGTCAGTCTGGGTGGCGCATAAGGCGGTGCTCAGGGGTATATTTATTAAACTGGCCACAGATCGTAATACCAAGAGCAAACTCCAGATAGTAAGGCTCTCCTCTGAACTAGACAACCTGTACAGGGATCCCATAGCCCTCCTTTCCGAATCCACAAGAACTCTGATTGAACAGAAGAGACTTGAATTGGATGCATTGCTCTCAGCTAAAACGGAGCAAGCGCTGCGTTGGGCTAAAGCTAAGTTTTTGCTGCATAGTAATGCAGCCTCAACCATGTTTGCGAGAAAATTAAATCAGTCCTTCAGGCCCCCGCATAGTTATAAATTATCCTCCCCTTCTGGAGGGGTAGTTTCCCACCCTCAAGAGGTCCTGAAGATTTTCCAGGATTTTTACTCCACTTTATTAGGCCCTCAACAGTCCTCTCCGGCAGAATGCTCCAAGTCTTGGTTCAGAGACCTCCCTTTACCCACCCTCTCCCCAGAGCAACTAAAGAAGCTCAATATACCTATATCGATTACCGAGGTTTTAGGGGTAATGGGCTCCCTTAAAAACTCCTCCTCCCCTGGCCCTGATGGTTTCTCTGCCATATATTATAAGAAGTTTTCAGCTCTCCTCGCCCCTAGATTAACTCGATTATTTAATTCAGTTTAACAGGGTGATTCCTTCCCAGATGAAATGCTCCTAGCAAACATGTCCTTAATCCCCAAGCCAAATAGAGACCATACTCTACCCCATAATTATCGGCCCATCTCCGTAATGAATAATGATGTAAAGATTTTTAGTAGAATTATGGCAGATAGACTAGGCAACATCATTTCTTCCATAATTTCTCCCTATCAGGCGGGATTTATTCCCCATCGTTTTATCACCGACAATATTCGTTTATCTACAAATATTGTCCAGGATGCTGGCCTCTTCTCTAGAAAGCTGTTTATGCTAAGTTTGGATATAAATAAGGCCTTTGACTGTGTCTCGTGGGACTACATATCTCTCCTGCTTCAGAGATTTGGGTTTAAGGGGGAATTTATAAATGCATTTGGAGCCCTTTACTCAAATCCCTGCACTAGGATTAAGATCCCAGGATGTAATTCTGATTTTTTCAAGCTTGGTAGGGGGACCAGGCAGGGGTGCCCACTCTCCTCCTTAATTTTTGCTCTAGCAATTGAGCCGTTAGCTATAGCCATTATGAGACACCCTCTTATCTCAGGTTATATCAAAGCTGGATCTGAGTATAAACTCTGCATGTACGCAGATGATATACTGCTCTTTTTGACTGATCCTTTGACAACATTGCCCAACCTTCTGGATACCCTGTCGACTTTTGCAGATATCTCCAACCTAACGGTCAATATTTCCAAATGCTTGGCCCTCCCGGTTGGGTTCTCCCCTGAGGAACTGATTCTGATTAAACAAACGTTCCCTTTTTCTTGGGCTAAAATCTCCCTTCCCTACCTTGGAATAAAGCTATCTGGTGACTTTAATAATTTATTTAGTCTTAATTTCCCCCCTCTAATTGCCTCCCGAAAGAAGCTTCTGAAATCCTGGTCCCTTTATAATATCTCCTTTCTGGGGAGAATCACTGCGGTCAAAATGACCATTCTCCCAAAGCTTTTGTATTTATTCCGTGCTCTCCCTATTTTAATCCCTAAAGCATTTCTTAATAAATTTCAGTCCTGCATCAACAAATTCATCTGGCGTGATAAGCCTGCCAGATTCTCCAGAGAGGTACTCTATAGATCCAGTAAATTGGGGGGTTTGGGGGTCCCTCAGTTTTGGCTCTACTATTTGGCCGGAAGGTTCTCCCAGCTGGCACAGTGGTCTATCAATAAACCAAAGGTCCCCTGGGTCAGGTTTGAATATGATTCTATCCGGCCTCGTTTCTTGCCTGGCCTTCTGTGGTTTTCAGGCCCACGTCCCCCTGAGCTGGCGGATCTCAACCTCCTGGTGTCCCAGGGTCTGAAACTTTGGAGACGTCACTGCTCGTCCCATTCACTGGCCTCTGCGGCTCCCCCTGGTTCCTCTTTCCTAGGGGACCACAGATTGCCCAGTGCCTTTTCGGACCCTGATTCATTTGGCTGGTGGGTCTCTTCTAGCCTGACTACTTTAGAAGATTTTCAACATAATGATACATTTTTCTCCTTTGCCCAACTACAATCACTAAGGGGTGCCCCTGGAGATGAATTTTTCAGATTTATGCAGATCAGACATTTCTTCTTGACTCATTATTCACTGACCCTTTCTCCTTCTCGCTCGTCATTTGAATCTGTGTGTAGGTCTGGCCCTAGACAGAGAGGTCTGATTTCCCTGTTATACAAGGTTTTGTCCTCTGACCAGGATCGAAACAAACTGAAATATATGACCAGGTGGGAATCAGAGTTGGGCCTGGAGTATGACCTAGGGGCTTGGGAGAGAAATTGGCTGAATCTCCGGCAGAGTACAGTTTCTCTTTCATTTAGAGAAACGGCCCTTACATTTTTTACTCGCTGGTACTATACCCCCCAGCGCATACACCAGATATTTCCCCAGACCTCTCCCAACTGTTTCAGAGGATGCCCAACTGCTGGTTCCTTTTTCCATATCTTTTGGGACTGAACAGGTCTCATCGGTTTGGAAAAGGGTCTTCAACCTTGTTGATATACTAGGTGGTAGTCAAGAGGCCTTGTCCTACAGACACTGCCTACTTTTTGAAAAGATCCCAGACACTCCTAGACCTCTTAGGCGTCTGATATACACGCTCTGCATGGCAGTCCTTTGGGTGGTGGCTCTAAATTGGAAATCCCCTATTGTCCCCTTCCCACAGGTTCTTTCAAGGATGGATCAGATTATGCTTTGTGAACAAATATTTCACAAACTGCATGACTCGGTGCCTATTTATGATGCAAAGTGGAACCCGTGGTCGTTGTTTCGTATCCAATCTCAAAATTAGCATCGTCCACTTCATCTTAATGAGACTAATCCGAATACATGTCTACGGTTTCTCTTTTGACTCCTTTTTCTTTTTGTAGTTCTTTTTTATTGTGACTTTATCTCTTCTCTCTCTTTTTTATGCTTTCTACTTCACCTTTCTTTGGACTCCCTTCACACTCCTTTAGACTTTTACTTTACCTTTAGTCTGCATTTACATTGCATTTTTCGTTAGGTACACTGACCTTACTTTACATTTAGTTCCTTTGTCTATGTTGGTAGTAAATTGTCAGACCTATCCTTAGATTGTCTAACATGGATTGTACCTTGTATTATCTCTTCAATCCGGCTGCTCATATTAGCCCATTTTGATTGTTATACAACTATCTCTATGGTTATTTTCATTGTGCAATGTATTTGCTGTTTGATGCCTTCTTACCAATAAAAATCTTTAAAAGTAAAAAATAAAATAAGTTTGTTTGAAATAATTGCACACTTATTAAAAATAAAAAAAGGAAAAACATCACATGTACATAAGTATTCACATCCTTTGCTTAAATTATTAAGAATTCTTAAAAAGCTTTTAAGATATAATTCTGAATGAAATACAGTATTTACACAAATACATCAACAACATATAAAGGGCCAGATTCAGGTACATCTGCGCATTATTGGACCGGCGTAGCGCACCGCCTTTACGTTAGACTTGCGCAATGTAGCCGCATAATCACCCTATTCTCGTAGCTTTTGCGCAGAAAATTGCGCATGCGTAACGTTATTTCAGAGGCGTAAGGTGGAGTAATACAAATTGGGAAGGACGTGGGCGTGTTACATTGAAATGACCCGTGACCCCATGCAAACGAAGGGCCGGCCGGCTCGCGCATGCACGCTTGAAGGAGACCATGGTCATCTCCGCTGTGCGCATGCTCACAACTCGGGAGCGGCGCAATCAGTGAAATTGGAAATGGACTAAGGACTACGCAGACAGCATAAATAGACAGACACAAACGCACTTGCATTGCAAAAGTACATCCCTTTGTCCCTTTCCATTTAACCAAGTGCTTTTGTCCCGTTGTTCGTTGCGGTGTGTTTTGTAGTTGTCAGATTAGTGTTCTGTGTGATCAAGTGTTTGTTAGTAGATCTTTGAAAGTGTTTGAGAGACTGTTTGTTTGATATATTTCTGTTCGTTTGTTTTCTTGCTGAATTTTTGCTGTTTGTTTTTGTGACTGTTTTTTGCTGAGTGCTTGTGTGATTTTTTGGGTGATTTTTGGGTGATTTTTTGGGTGTTAGTTTTCTCTTTGTGTGTGTTCTTGCTTGATTGGTTGTGCTTGTTTTTGTGACAGATTTTTGTTGACTGGAAGTGAGTTTTTTTTTTTAAGTATGACAGAGAAAGCGAGGACAGGAGGGGGCCCACCATGCCGTATTAGGCTGACAGCGGAGGAGCATGCGGTGGCCCTGACCTTTCATCGGCATGAAGTTGAGGGCCTGCCCGGCTTTGACTCAAGTCCGGAGCCCGTGGTGCCAGGTAAGTATTTTTTTTAATATCAGGTGTGTAGCATGTGTGGGGGAGGGGGTGAAAGGGAATATGTGGCAAGTGTGTGGATCCTCCAACCTGTGAATGTTTTGTATCATCCACAGATGTGCAGGAGGGTGCAGGGCCATCTGGCCTGACCGCACCATCCCCAGGACAGCAGCCTAATGAGGCCCCCCCGACAAGGCCGGAGTCCGCGGAGGAGGTTGAAGAGGAGGAGGAGGAGGTTGAGGAGGAGGAGATTCATGAGGAGGAGGAGTCCATGTCAGGCACTGGACTTTTGGTTTTTAAGGACTCTTCCCCTCTGGCTGGCAGCAGCCCCCCCTCCTCCCCCAACATGTCTCCCCTCCCAAGGGCCTCCCCTTCTCCCCGGCCACAAGCATCAGCTGGAGGCAGGAAGTCATCCCAGAAGACCAGGGGGGTGGCCGATCTCCTGCCCGCCACTCTGAGAAGGGACCAGTTCCTCCAGACCCGCCATCTGGGACAGGTCAGCCAGACATTGGTGCGGATGGAGGAGAGCCTGTCCTCCATCAAGGATATGCTGGGGAACCTGGACTCCCACTCCCGGGCTTTCACAAACTGCCTAAACGAACTGCAGATGACATCAGCAGGCGTTGGGCAGGATGTGAGGGCCCTTACCCAGGCTATCCAGGCCAACACGGCAACACTTGGTGCTGCCCTGGACAGAATAGCCGTGGCCTTGGAGGGCAGGCTGCCAGGTGGGCAGAGATCAGGGGCTGCTCCTCCTTCCCCGGTTTTCCCCCTCCCCCATGAGTCTCCCCTGAGGAGCCGGAGCCGTGGCCGGGGGCGCCCCAGGCGTGGCTCACGTCAAGGGCAATAATTTTTTTTTCCCCTCTTTTTTTTTTTTTTTTTTTGCTGGTCATTTTTTTTATTTTTTTTTTGGGTTGTGAATGCTGTTTGAATGTGGGGGTGACATTCCTGCCGGAAAAGGGGTGTCGCCCTCAATTTTGGTGGAGAAGGGTTCCCCAGGACCAGGGAATGGTGTATGAATGTACAGTGACATAATTGGAGCCTTGGCGTGGCGTTGCTGCTCACAAGTCCTGCATGGTGGACTGGTGCCAATCCAAATTGATGTGGATGTGGGGTGTGTGTGCTAGGGACCACAGTGCTGTGCATGCATGCATTCTCATTGTGCCATGATTAATGTGTGTGTTTAACATGCAAAGATGCCCAATGTGAGCTGTCTCCTCTCTGCTCTTCCCTCAGAAGACGGGGTATACTTGGTTAGGGGGGGATTGTCTGGTTCAGGGGTCAGGTCATCACGTAGGTCAATCTGCAGGCCCTTTCTTACTGCGAAGTTGTGCAGCATGCAACAGGCACCGATAATATGGCACACAAAGTTTGGGGAATACAAGAGGGTAACCCCAGACTTATCCAGGCATCGGAAACGTGACTTCAGGAGGCCAAAGGTGCGCTCCACCACTGCACGTGTTTGGGCATGTGCTTGATTGTATCTTTCCTCTCCTGGGGTATGGGGGTTCCGGAAAGGAGTCATGAGATGGGGTCCAAGTGGATATGCAGAGTCACCTGTAAGGGAAAAGACAGGAGGATGTTAGTCATGCATGTGCCCCTTGTGATGTGTGCATCATGGGGGGGGTACAGTCATGCCTGCCACCCATGTCACTCAACAACCAGCCAGGTGGCCCCATACACGTTCTGATCGAATTCCATTCGGATGTGGCATTGATTGTATATGTAGCTGTCATGGCTGGACCCTGGGTGTTTGGCACGGACGTGCCATATGAGGCCTTGGGCATCGACTATCACCTGTACGTTGATGGAATGCCAATGCTTCCGATTGCGGTACATGTGCTCTGTCTCCTGGGGGGGCTGGAGTGCCACATGTGTGCAATCAATGGCCCCCACGGTGCGTGGGAATCTGGCAATTCTGTAGAAATCTGTCATTGCCTTCAGCCGCAGGTCCTCAGTGGTGGGTTTGATGATTTGGTTGGCCATGCGTCTGAGGATTGCTGGGGCAACCTGGTGCACACATCTGCTCATGGAGGATTGTGACATCCCAGCCACCACTCCACTTGTACGCTGAAAAGAGCCACTGGCAAGGACATGGAGTGTTGCCATTACCTTGACCAGTGGCTGCACTGCATGTGAGCGGTGTGTTGGGCTGGTGATGTCCTCCTGCAGGGTTGTGGTTAATTCCATGATGGCATGAGGGGTGAATCTGAAGATGCGATACACCTCAGAATCACTCATACCAAACAGGTCTATGCGGGTGTGGTATATCCTCTCCCGTGCCATCCTCCGTGCCCTCCTCCTTATTTGTTCATCTAAAGTCAGTAGTATAGCTATGCACGACGATGCCCCTGGCATGTTGGCATACAGATTGTTGTGCAACACGTGTGACTGCTGAGCTCCTCACTAACAGTGTTGCTTTATCTAACAAGTAGACTTTTTTTCTCTTTTTAGACCAGCTTTTATATGGTCTAATTTTAGACAGGACATTTTGCTGTTGCGCACACTGCGTAGCCTGCGCTGCCCCAACGTTCTTTTGTGGATCCCCGTAAGTCCCTCATTAGCATATTTGACTAGCAAATCAATGGTCTGTCTAGCGCAGTTTTGCGCGGACGGATGCGCCTGTCTAACGAAATTATGCTGGACAAAAAAAAGTAGATTTTTTGCGTATCTCGTTTCGGGGATGCCGTGCATCGAAACGCACGTGCAAATTTAGACTTACGCCGCGCATCACCTGTTGCGCAGGCGTAATCGCTCTGTGAATCTGGGCCAAAGTCTCTACCTCCTGCTTTGCAGTGCTACATTATGTTGTGTTGTACTGCTCCTTCTTACAGTGCATGTCAATGAAGTGGATTTACTAAAGGAGAAGAGACAGTTTACTGGGCGTTGTAAAGTTAGTTAGTTTAGTTACTGTATTTCATTTAAATATAGCTGTATTCACTGTAATAATCCAATGATATGCAAGGTAAATGAATAAAAAACAGACATATGACTCAATGAATGAAACAGACACATCTTTACTTTATTAATTTTGCTAAGTAAACAGACTTTTTTCTGTGTACACTTCAACTTGCCAAGTGGGTCCCCAGGTTGCCAGCTACAACGCATGTGCAGGAGTTACATCATCAATGACCACTCATGGCCAAAGTGTAGTGCCATGGGACCTAGAAAAAGCATCTAAAAGGGTGGTAACTTTAGCAGACAAAATGGAGACTAGAGCTTGGGTGTGTTATCACTGGAGAAAGGCACACTGAGGCCGCGTACACACGATCGGTACAAACCGATGAAAATGGTCTGAAGTCCAGTTTCATCGGTCCAAACCGACCGTGTGTATGGCCCATCGGTCCGTCGTCCTTCGGGCCAAAGTTTTAAAACTTGCTTTAAAATCGGACTGATGGACGCCTGACCATCGGTCCAAACCGATGGTTAGTACGCAAAAGCATCGGTTCAAAAACGTGCGCATGCTCAGAATCAAGTCGACGCATGCTTGGAAGCATTGAACTTTGTTTTTTTTCAGCATGTCGTTGTGTTTTACGTCACCGCGTTCTGACGCGATCGGTTTATGAACTGATGGTGTTTACGCACATCAGACCATCAGGCTACTTCAGAAGTGACCTGATGAAAACGGTACGTCGGACCATTCTCATCGGGTTGGACCGATTGTGTGTACGTGACCTTAGATGTAATATGTGTCATGATGCCATGATGTGCAAGTATAATATGCATACTTGCACATTATGACAAGAGCCCAGCCAGCTGAATTTAGTTCCACTTTAAAGTCACATTAAAAATGACTTTATAGAAAACACTCCAATATAAACTCTAAATACAGATTTAATAAAAATACAAGATATTTTTATTTTAGCAATTTTTTTGCCTCCCAACAGAGTGTCAGACAAGTATGTTGGAGGATCAATTGGTGTAAATGGTGCAAGCAGAAGATTAGAATAGCACGCCTCCTGCTGGTAAGGGATGTTATTAATGGCAAATTCTGATGTCCTCTCAAACTGTGTACAACATGTTTCTACCGTATTGTGTGATCACAGAGCTTGGCAGTGTTTGTTATACTCAGATAGTGAGATGTGATGTAATTTGCCTGTCTACTTTGGCCTTGAGTGATTTTTGATCATATGATTGTGTGACTGACTACAGAATTGCATTTGCAAGGATTTCTATAGAGCAAAAATCAAACAATTATGAAATGCACAATTTTCTGATCAGTCTTGTGCACAATGATTTAATTTAGTTAAATTGCATACATTTTTAGAGATTAGTCATATAATTGACTTTTGGTTTAACAATGGATCAATGCACCTTTTTTCGCTTCAAATGTTCAGTTTCAGATCTCTTTTTTTTTATTTTTTTTATTTCCCCAAAGCTGATAGTGTTTAACCACTTAAGGACCGCCGCATGTACATTTACGTCGGCAGAATGGCACTGACAGGCACATCAACGTATATATACGTTGGTGCCTTGGGGGGGATCGGGGGTCCGATCGGACCCCCCCCCCCGTACATGCGGCGGTCCGCGCGGCTGCAGGAGCGATCCGACAAGTGGGGGCGGCTATCCGTTTTCACCCGCCCCCTCCGGATCGCTCCCAGCCAATGCGCGCGCCCGCCCGCCCTGTCACTTCCTCCTCCTGTGTAAACACAGGAAGGAGGAAGCAATGTGATCTCTCCCTCGGCGTTTGTTTCAAGCGCCGCTGAGGAGAGATCACAACACTACAAGTAAGTCTGCACCAACAGCACACTTACACACAGACACAAACACATTTAACCCCCGCGATCGCCCCCCCCCCCCCTCCCCCCTGTCACAGTGTCACTGAATGCAGTAATCATACATGTATGATTACTGTATTTAGTGTCAGTGTGACAGACAGTGTGACAGTCAGTCAGTGTTAGTGTCAGGGTAGCCCCCCCCACCCCCCCCAATAAAGTTTTAACCCCTTGATCACTGCCCTAGTTAACCCTTTCACTCCCTATTGCCAGCATCACTAAGCGATCATTTTTCTGATCGCTGTATTAGTGTCGCTGTTCCCGCTAGGTAGCTAATTTTTTTTAATGCGATTTTTTTTTTACTAAAGACATGTGGCTAAATAAATTTTGGCCTAAATGTTTGACTAAAATTTAGTTTATTGGTTTTTTATTATAACAAAAAGTAAAAAATATTGTTTTTTTTTCAAAAATGTCGCTCTATTTTTGTATATAGCGCAAAAAATAAAAATCGCAGAGGCGATCAAATACCACCAAAAGAAAGCTCTATTTGTGGGAAAAAAAGGACGCAAATTTTGTTTGGGAGCCACGTCGCACGACCGCGCAATTGTCTGTTAAAGCGACGCAGTGCCGAATCGCAAAAACCCCTTGGGTCATTTGCCAGCGTATTGGTCCGGGTCTTAAGTGGTTAAAAAAAAATAACTGGCTTGATGAGGTAACCTATAATATATATATATATATATATATATATATATATATATATATATATATACTATACAAATAATACAGTATACTCAGATTGTGAGATTGAACACTATCTCCAAGTAATTTAACTTCCTCAAATAGATCTTATACTGTACAGTATATAAATGCAACCACTGCAACCATTGTTTTTATCTGTACTACAATTAATTGGCATATTGACAAATAAGAATGTAGCAGTAGAAACGACAATGATCAACAATGACTTTTTCAAATATATCTGGATATAAACATATACAGGAATATACTGTATATTTTTAAAATTGTCAGTGACATATGTAAAACGATTGCATGTTTTTATTAGGGGAAGTGATAGAGGAAGGATCTTTATATTAGTGTTTTCCTCTCAATTAACTTTTAGGCACTTTTCCCAGCTAAATACATTACATCTTTGGCAACGCTCCAAACAAAACCTTACGACCCAACACTGGATTCTGTATTTACACAGCCAATTTAGATTTCCATGTTGTGAAATGGATAATTGCCAATAACCCTTTCTTCCCCTCCACAAATCTAAATCCATGGATTTCTGTATACAACTCTTATGTACATCACATGCTTTACATGTCTTCTTGTAATTAAAAAATAATGATATATATATATATATATATATATATATATATATATATATATATATATATATATATATATATATATATATACATGTGTGTGTATATATATATATATGTATATATACAGTATATATATGTATATATATATTTTTTTTTATATACAAATATGCAAAAAATATACTGTCATATATTGTTTAATTTGATAATGATATATTCTGTTTCATGCTTCCTGCGTCTGCATCCCATACAATGTACATTAGTGGACTTAGGAACAGAACATTATCATAAAGTGAAACTAATTTCTGAAATGCAACTTTTTCTTTTTATTGCACTGAAGGGACAAATGTAATCCATATGAGCTTGTTTTCAATAAGAATTATTTTAGTAATTATTTACTATGTGGTAGTATTTAGTCAATAGCCACTTAGCAATACATGCTTTCATATAGAGCATCAACTAACCCAAAGTGGTTCAAATTACATCACTTTTAGGGGATACAATTATTAATATTACTTTTTGTATATACCATAACTTGCTTGAAAATGTGACAACTGTTTGAAGTGTCAAGTCCCTAAATCCAGTCTAAATACTGTTTGTGCTGGCAGCTTGTCTGCCCTTCGCTTGTCAGTCCCTACATAACCTTTTGAGTAGCTGCTGGGGAAAGAGCAAAGGGAACACTTTAGAGTGTCACTTGAATGACAGCTCTGTGTCTGCTGAGGCTGCTGATATCACAGAAAAACCTATTAGTAACCTGCAATGGTCCTAGGGATTTGGGATATCTACATGAGGGGGCTATTAAGTTTGACTCGAACATTGGGCGTTCATTTGTTCGCAGAACAAAAAAACATATGGGGCGTTCAGTGCAAATTTGAGCTTTGAGCTGTTATATATATCATGTGACTTCAGAGGGGGTGGGTACATCTAGTTACGTCAGCGGGTGGCCCCGCCCTTGCCTATATAAGAGCTGTCAAAGCAAAAAGACAGCAGTCGCCGGGAGGCCTCCCATGCAGGCAGAGTTTTTTCATTGATTTTTTTTCAGGTCCATCGAGCGATGTAATAAACTATGGATGTACATTGTGGGACACTTTTTTTTTTCTTATAAAAAAAAGGAATTGTCAAAAACATGTGTTTTTTGCTTTTTGCCACTTTTTTGGGTTAATGGGCCCATTGTACCCCTACCCATTCACATAGGGGGCTGGGGGGGCTTGTTAAAGGGGGCTTACAGATTCCAGTAAGCAGTCCCACCCACAGACCCTAACAACAAAAGGCCAGGGAAAGAGGCTCTTGTCCCCAAAGCACCCCCTACAACCATACTGGGCATGTGGCCTGGTATGGTTCAGGGGGGTTTTCTCACCCCCCCTTTCCTGACCTCCAAGCTACATGCTTGGATAAGGGTCTGGTATGGATTTTGGGGATTTCCCCTTAAAATACATACCAGACCCGAAGGACCTGGTATGGACTGGGGGGACCCTACACCATTTTTTCATTGGTTTTTCATATTTTTTTTTGGCAGAAGCCGGCAATACAATACAGCCACGAGCGAGTTTAAATTACATTTTTTTCCATTCAAAATGTCATTTTGCTGCGGCACTGTTATTCATATCACACATATGCGCCACTTTACAGGCAGACTAAGGGGACCCCCAGGCACGATATTTAAAGGAATATTTATTTTTTATTGTCTCACTTTAAGCATTAATAAAATCACTGCTTCTGAAAAAAATATGTTTTAAAAACTTGTTGTATTGGTACATAGGACAGTACCCGAGTTCCCATACACTTTTTATGGCAATAACTTGCATATAAACCTTTAAAATTAGCACTTTTGATTTTTCAAGTTCGCATTTCATAGACTTTAATAGGGTTTGCATGTTCGCTATAACTTTTTGCCCGTTCACTGTGTCTGGTGCGGACCAAACCGAGGGGTGTTCGGCCCATCACTGCCTATGTATATAAACTCAGGAACCCCAGAGAAAACATTGGGCCAGATTCACATAGCCCTTACTCCTGTCTAACTGGTGTTAGACTGGATTAATTTCAAATTACGCGCGTTTTTTAGCTAGTCGGAAACCTCAAACCATGAATTGACGGCTGCGGGCTTCAATTCGACTGGATTACGTGTTCGTACGCCTTCGGATCTACGCTGCAATAAAATTGCGGCCACTGGGTGGACTTCCTGTCGTTTTCCGCGTCGGGGTATGCTAATGAGCTTTTGCCGGCGATCCCAGAAATTAGGAACGTCTATCGCAATCTCTTACGGCACCTTTAGTCATCCTTTTTTTTTTTTGTGTTCTTGTGTTCTTCTACATATTTTTGGTAAAAAATAATCACAATAAGCTTATATTGATTGGTTTGAGCAAACGTTATAGTGCCTACAAAATAGGTTTTTGATTTATGGCATTTTTATTATTATTTATTTTTTTACTAGTAAAGTGACATTGCATTGTACATATCCAACACTTTTGACACTGTTTTGGGACCATTCACAATTATACAGCGATCAGTGTTATAAATATGCACTGATTACTGTATAAATGTCACTGGCAGGGAAGGGGTTAACATTAGGGGGAGATCAAGGGGTTAAATGTGTTACCTAGGGAGTGATTCTAACTTTGGGGGATGGGACTGACTGGGGGAGGTGACCGATCAGTGTTCCTATACACAAGGAACACACAATCTCCTCTCCCCTGACAGGAGGTGGATATGTTCCTGTTCCGTGACTGGCAATCGCGGGTGCCCGGCAGACATTGCAGCTGTCAGGCACGAGCATGGGCTCCTGATTGACGTGGCTCACGCGCACACCCTAGACCGCCGGGAAGCCGAGGACGTCATATGACGGCCTCCTGGAATGGCAGAGCCGCCTTGCGGCCATCATATTACAATAAGCAGGATAAGAAGTGGTTAATAATTACTTGAACATTTTTTCCCATCTCCTTGCTGATCTATTAGCTTCAGTTATCACGTCCCTGATCTCTCCCGATCAAACAGGTTTTATACCTCCCAGGCAAATTACAGATAACATCTGTCTGGCCTCTAATGTCATCCAGGATACTGAACTTGCAGGGTTTTGCTCCTGAGCCTAGACTATCTAGGCTCCTGAGCCTATGGTCCTATCTAGATAACATGCTATCTAAATGTAATAATGGCCTCCAGGTCCTCTACCACAGTGGTAATCGACCCTGTCCTCAGGTCCCATTAAGAAGGCCAGATTTTATGTATAACCTTTGGGAGATGCAGACTAGACTCTTGCAATCACTGAGCAACAAATGATATCACCTGTGATGTATTTCAGTTATCTTGCAAACCTGGCCTGTTAGTGGCCCTGAGGACAGGGTTGATGATCACCGCTATACCACCACCCTTGGACCCATATTAACCACTTCCGTATCGTAGGACGTCATATGACGTTCTGGACTTCAGTGGGGGATATCTGAATGATGCCTGCAGCTACAGGCATCATTCAGATATCTATTTTTCAGGCGACAATTCTGCGCACCATAAGAATAGCGGGAGGCTTCTCCAGGGCCATCGGAGGCCCGGAGAACGAATCAGCCACCGCCAAATGAAGAGCAAAGAGATTTCCGGTGACTAGATGGTCCGGACGCAATGTTATGACGTCACACCCGGGTACCCGGAAGTAAACAAAGCCGCAATCGTGGCTGAAAACATGAGATATGTGAATTTTTTCCTGATCTCATGCTTTTCAGCCTGGAGGAGAGATGTGGGGTCCTCTTCATAAAGAGGACCTGTCACAAACTATTCCTATTACAAGGGATGTTTAGAAAAAAAACCCAGGTCTTTTCCCGTATTAAACAACTGTTAAGATGATAGCCATGTACCATATTTATGTCCTGGGTTGGGTTGGGTGCAAGTGATTAAAAAGTCTATTCTCTCAAAATTGTTGTTTGATTTTAGTACCCTTCCCTTTTTTTGTTTCCCGCTCGACAGAGGCAATTCCGTCCAAATTCAATAAATCTGTCTAGCAAAAGAAGAAGCCTCGTCATGGACACCTGTTAATGTATAGATCCCAACAAGGAGGGGGGGGCTGGGTTTACATAGCCTTTGGAAAGTTTACCTAGCTGCGAGGTTGCTTCAACTGGCACAGTGGTATATCTCCTTAACCAATATACCTTAGTTCAGTTTTGAACAAGCTTCAGTTGATCCTTTTTACCTCCCTGGCATTCTTTGGTCGTGCTCTATACACCCAAAAAATATAGCCCCACTTAATGAGCTAGTGTGTCAATCCCTATACCTGTGTCCTCTCTACAATTTACTCCCCTTGTCTATGCTTTTAGGTCTGAGTTTGCTATATTGGGGCATAATGGCTTGGTGACTCTTGACACCCAAAAAATATAGCCCCACTTAATGAGCTAGTGTGTCAATCCCTATACCTGTGTCCTATCTACAATTTACTCCCCTTGTCTATGCTTTTAGGTCTGAGTTTGCTATATTGGGGCATAATGGCTTGGTGACTCTTGACACCCAAAAAATATAGCCCCACTTAATGAGCTAGTGTGTCAATCCCTATACCTGTGTCCTATCTACAATTTACTCCCCTTGTCTATGCTTTTAGGTCTGAGTTTGCTATATTGGGGCATAATGGCTTGGTGACTCTTGACTGTTTGCCCTGAGAGCCATCCTTTAGCTCCTTTTCTTAACTTCAACACACCTTCATATTTTTTTTGGAGCTGTAGAGCTGTTTGAGCACTGTGGCAGAAAGCACCCACCAAGGTGTTTCAGATTACTGGCATACAAATAACTTTAATGTACCAAATGTGTTTATTTTTTTGGTGAACTATCCAAGGTGCCACCCCCTCACTAAACGTTGGCACATATACTATTTAGTGCCATTCATTGGGCTATTGCCTTTAATTGGCGCTTGTATTCTGTGCCGTGGTCTCAAATGCTTCACCACACAGTAGTATTAAAAAATTACATTTAAAATTTACTAGTTAGAGCACCCTACAGTAACATGGTAACTGCAACAAGAAAAGGATAACAACGATGTCTGTAAAAGAAGAGCTATAATGCTTAGGCCTCGTACACACTATCGGATAGCCAGAGGACAACGGTCTGAGACTGTTTTCATCTGTCAAAACCGATCGTGTGTGGGCCCCATAGGTTATTTAACCTAAGGTTAAAAAAAAGCCAACTTGCTTTAAAATTAATCTATGGATTCCTAACCAATAGGTCAAAACCAATCGTTAGTAGGCATGACCATCGGTTAAAAGTCCATGCATGCTCAGAATCAAGTCGACGCATGCTTGGAAGCATTGAACTTAATTTTTTTCAGCACGTCGTTGTGATTTGGGTCACCGCGTTCTGATACGATTGTTTTTTTTAACTGATGGTGTGTAGGCACATCAGACCATCAGTCAGCTTCATCGGTTAACCTATGACAGCGGTCCTTCAGACCGTTCTCATCGGATGGACTGATCATGTGTACAAGGCTTAACAGTACCTCCCTGGTAGTAGATGACTCCATCATCTTAAGCCCCTGAAAGATCTTAAGCATCCAACACAATTCTGGATGCCTGGTCTTCCGGGGTTCAATCCACCAGCCCCTATGTTATTAATGTGTCTTGGCCTATGGTAAACATCATCACCCCTTTTTCACTAGCCTAGAGATTAATACTGTTCACTATTAAAGCTGCCAGAGTTACATAAGTTGGCTTCAGTCTTTTAATAACACAATACTCTGCAGTAAAAAACATTCAAATACTAAAGCTTCTTCTCAATCATTACAATTTTAATTGAAAAAAAAATGTGTAAAATATGTTATTTTCAAAATAGTATTTCCTACACAGTAGACTGCTGACACATAACAAGATACAGCCTGAAATTATCCAATCTCCATACTACTCTTCCAAACCAAATCAGGTGCAGTACACACTGCCATGTTTAGTTTGTATTGAGGGCGTTGGGGTACAATAGTTGTGCACTGAAATTTTGTTTACAGTAGAGATTTGATGTCTCTAAAAAAAATCTCATGACAAGCCAAAAGGCAACTGCATTCCAAATGATGGCATTTACATGCTTTATAGGGACATAGCTTGTAAACGCTGTTATTTTCATTCAAGCCTCCTTTGGAAAATAAAAGCAATTTTCAAAATTAAGTGTGGCCATTTTCAAGGCTAATAGGCAAGGTATTATCAAAAAAGGGCACAGGAATCTGGGAACTGCCATTATGGACATGTACCAATACATTTCTTTTTTATTATTATTTACGTACCACAGAGAAGATCATCCTTTTAATGTAAATTTGAGGGTGACATGGGAAAAACAACAACAATTATTTCAATTTCATGCTTAGTAAAAGCCTTTAAGCTGTATGTAGCGATATAAAACTGTACGATCATCACAAAGAAAGTCAGTGACAAGGTATTCTGACATCACATGTAGTTTTTTGCATGTGTTTGTGCTACTGATTTTGTTATTTTTACATTGATCCTTGCCTTAAATATCGCATCAGATCCCCAATCTGATTCAACTGGAAAGGAAAGGCCCTTTTTTCCTGTAACACCTGTTTTTTTACCCAGTGGTAATTAGGCTGAATTAAATAGTGAACGTTGGAGCTAGAAGCTATAGGAAGGTTTACTACCAAAATAAAAATAAAGTTGAAGCCCTCAGTGTCAAAAAATTGGACATTGTTCAGACTCTCAAATAGGCAGTAGCTTTGCAGTCTGGGCCTTTTTTAATGTGCTGTATTTGCTGACTACAGCACAGTTGTGGTCTGCAATCTCTGCCTGCAGTGTATCAGCAATGGTAAGAGTAACAGCCATTTGGGTACCACATGCCCAAGCAAATACATGACTGCTACTTTTAGTGAGCTTCTAATGTGCCCTTTTACTCCTCCTCAAGGGCACATAGCAGCCGTTTTATTGTAAAGACTTTTAATGTGTACTTTTCTGCTCCTCCTCAATGGTTCATAGCAGCCATTTTTGGAGGAGCTACAGGAGGAAACCCTTAGGTCATACGGTGGCCACCCTTCCATATGGTGGTTTTGGCTTGACACCTGTTGCTGCAAAACTGCCCTCTAAATTCAACATGTCACTGCATGCTTGTACAGTTATGTGCACAAAAGTGTCACATTTTTATTAAATCTCCTAAAAAAACAAGGACAGGATACCTAAAGTAAAAGACAGAGGTTATGCATTCTGAGAAAGTGGGTTTTATGTGTTTTTATCAGCATTTTGAATTTACAGTTTACATTATTTATTTATTTATTTATTTTGCCTTGTAAGGCCATCCCTGTCATGGCAAATACAGTGGAAAGGTGCTGTAAGGCTGACAATGAAATGCTTTTAGGCAATCATATCTCCTAAATTAATAGCATGTCAGTTTTTTCTGCTGCCACAGACATGTATACAGATGGGATGAACTTTATGTGGATGCTAAAGCTCGAAGACTAACAAGTTTACTTTGTTGTGGTGATCACATGTAGGCCAAGCAGCAAAACTTGTAAATACGGGGGGAGAAGAGAGCCAGTTAACCGTTGTTTTTTGGGGAGGGGGGGTTGAGTGTGTAAGTGTAGCCTCCCCCAACCTCGGAAGTGTGCTACAGGGAGGAATGGGGCCATGGAATGGGAAGGGTAAGAAAGTCATCCCATTTTTTTGGACACTTTTATGAATTTCACAGACAATATTCACATTTTTGTAAGAAAATAATAAGTATTAAATAAAAGAGTAAATTAAAATAACACATAAAAGGAAGAGTAGGAAGGGAAGGATTGGGGGGGGGGGGGAGGGGGAAAGGCTGGAAAAGAAACGCAATAGGTTAATAAGGAGAAAAGGATAGTCAAGATAGAAGTGGGAATTCAATAACACAGGTAGAGAAAACATATGATAAGGAGCAATTTACCCCTTTAGAAACCCAAAAAGCACAAAAGGGGGGTGTAGAATGAAGAGTGAGTGTGTGTGCCTTTTTTTTTGGAGGGGGGAAGAAAGTATGGGAGGTCCATGGCCAAAAAATGAAGAGTATGGATTTAGAGTAACCCGAAGGGAAAGAGGAGAAGGAGGGCTACACGGTTAAAGGGTTTCTATTGTATATGTGATGATAATATGTCTAGGATGTATATCTGTAATGTCTTTTTTCTTGTTTAACTGGTCATAATCAAGAAAAAAAAAAGTGATTATATAAAAAAAAGTCAGACATATTGCACTTAGCTTTACATATATAATTATATACAGTATATTGAACTAAGAAAAGAAAACTAAATTGATTAGTTACAGGAGTTCCTCTAGAGCAGGGATATGCAATTAGCGGACCTCCAGCCGTTTCAAAACTACAAATCCCATCATGCTTCTGCCTCTGCGTGTCATGCTTGTGGCTGTCAGTCTTGCTATGCCTGATGGGACTTGTAGTTCTGCAACAGCTGGAGGTCCGCTAATTGCATATCCCTGCTCTAGAGCCTTGGCCAATAGGGCATAATGCAATCATAGGGAGAAGACAAAGGAAAGAACCACCTAAAATATATAGAAAAGATAGGCATTTGAGTACCTCTAATTAGTCCCATATAGATCAGGTTATCCCACATGTGAAAAATGTACCTTCATCGTATCGAAATAAAAAAAAAATAATCCAATTGGCATCACCTGTTGTCATGTTACTCTGACGCATGTGCAACAGCCTCTAATAGACGTCTGCACCCTGCTGGTGACATCAGATGCTACCGGGATGGGGGGAAGAAAAATCGTGGTGTGCAGCCACCATTCACTGACAGAGGGTTTGTGAGAGAGAGGGTTTGTACCTCTCCTCTCCCCCTCCACATAATTGTTTGACTTCTTCCCAGGATATGTAAGTACTGTAATGAGCTATTTTACCTATGTCTTGAATCATGTTTAGAGTTGAGCGGACACCTGGATGTTCGGGTTCGGACCCAAACCCGGACTCCGAACCCCATTGAAGTCAATGGGACACAGACTTTTAGTAAAAAAAAAAAAATTGCGTGGGGGTCCCCCCAAATTCAATAACCAGACCCCTAAGGGGAACCCCCTATCAATTTTTGTTTTCAAACCCCCCAATGCTCTTACCAACATTTTTTTGCCATTTGCAGCCCTCTAGCCCTCTCCCTTAGTTTTTTAGAGACATTTTAGTAGTCAAAAATGTGGGTCCCCATTGACTTCAATGGGGTTCGGTTCAGGTTCAGGTCAAGTTCGGGTCCCGAACCCGGACTTTTTTCTGAAGTTAGGCTGAACCCGCCGAACCCGAACATCCAGGTGTCTACTCAACTCTATAGCCTACATATTTCTGAGTATAGGTTTACTTTAATTCAAAGGAAAAATTGTCCTTTAATTAATTTTCCAACTCCACAAAGTGCAGCCCACTTAGGACAACACTTACCTTACCACCCAAACCAGCTCCAATGTAGTCCTATGGGTAAACATTACAGGCCAGATTCACAGAGCCATTACGCCGGCGTTACAGGAGATGCACGGCGTAAGTCTAAATCTGCGCATGCATATCGATGCGCCGCATCCCCAAAATGATATACGCATGAAATCTACTTTTTTTGGACCGGCGTAATTTTGATAGACCGGCGTATCCTTCCGCGCAAAACTGCGCTAGACACACCATTGATTTGCTATTCAAATATGCAAATGAGGGAGTTACGGGGATCCACAAAAGTAAGTTGGTGCAGCGCAGGCTACGCGCTGTGCGCAACAGCTGCACGTCCTGTCTAAACATAGACCATATAAAAGGTGGAATAAAATTAGACAATCCGTCTACATGTCAGCTAAAGCAACACTGTTAGTGAGGAGCTGAGCAGTCACACTTGCTGCACAACAAACTGTATGTCAACATGCCAGGGGCATCCATGCTCATAGCTATACTACTGACTTTAGATGAGCAAAGAAGGAGGAGGGCACGGAGGAGGGCACGGAGGAGGGCACGGAGGAGGGCACGGAGGAGGGCACGGGGGAGGGCACGGGAGAGGATTTTTTTTTCCAAAAAAATTTCTTTGCTTTTATAAACATTAAAAAAATATATATACATACATATAATACATCAATACATAACATGCATACAAATTACAAACACGGTCTCACTATCTTTCAATAGCCCTTTAAAACCTTGATGGATATAATAATCTAATCTAATACAATATTCTTATCTGATACAAGCCCCTCACTCTTCACTTGATATATCACACACGCAGATAGATATCTTTGGCATAAGTGATTCTGAGGTGTCTCGCATCTTCAGATTCACCCCTCATGTCATCCTGGAATTAACCACAACCCTGCAGGAGGACATCACCAGCCCAACACATGACACCACCCATGACAGCTACATATACAATCCTAGCCCCATCCCCACAGATTTCGAACAGAACATGTATGGGGGCAGCTGGCTGGTTGGTGAGTGACATGGGAGTCAGGCATGACTGTCCCCCCCATGATGCTGAAATCACAAGGGGCACATACACTACTAACATCCTCCTGTCTTATCCCTTCAGGGTGACTCTGCATATGCACAGGGACCCCATCTCATGACTCCTATCCAGAACCCCCCATGGTACCCTGTTGTATTCCCCAAACTTTGTATGCCAGATCATCGTTGCATGTTGCACAATTTCGCAGTGAGAAAGGGCCTGGAGATTGACATAAGTGATGACCTGACCCCTGAACCAGACAATCCCCCTCTAACTGAGGCTACCCCGTCTTCTGAGGGAAGAGCAGCCAGGAGACAGCTCACATTAGGCATCTTTAACATTAATCATGGCACAATGAGAATGCATGCATGCACACCACTGTGGTCCCTAGCACACACAACCCACATCAATTGGATTTAGCACAAGACCACCATGCAGGACTTGTGAA